>JARJDW010009231.1:0-16217 GCA_030264715.1 Adinopsis sp. GC000173
GTACCAGCAGCGCGAGGTATTCTCTCGCTCGCCTTTCAAGCCAATCCGAACAGCGAGGAAATTTGGCTGGCTGCCGTTAAATTGGAGTCGGAAAATCATGAGTACGAACGCGCCAGGAAACTACTTGCTAAGGCACGTGGTTCTGCACCAACACCACGCGTTATGATGAAGAGCGCCAAACTCGAATGGTCGTTGAATGATCTCGATGCTGCGCTGAAATTGCTGGACGATGCACTCAAAGTATTCTCAGATTTTCCTAAATTATGGATGATGATTGGCCAAATCTATGAGCAGAAAGAAGAATCAAGCAAGGCGTTCGATGCATACAATCAAGGCGTAAGTAAATAAATAATCCTATTGGTGTTCCAAAATTAAAAGTTATTTCTGCGCATCATCTAGATTAAAAAATGTCCGAATTCGATTCCACTGTGGCTGTTGCTTTCACGCTTGGAAGAGAAACGCAATCAATTGATCAAATCACGTTCAGTACTGGAACGTGCCAGACTAAAAAATCCTAAAAACGACGTGCTCTGGCTTGAAGCGATTCGCGTCGAAATGCGAGCAAATTTGAAGGACGTCTCGATGGCGATGGTAGCCAAAGCACTGCAAGAGTGTCCCACATCCGGCATCCTATGGGCCGAGTCCATTTTCATGGAGGCACGACCGCAGCGCAAGACAAAGTCAGTCGATGCACTCAAAAAGTGTGAACATGATCCGCACGTTCTGCTCGCTGTAAGCAAACTTTTCTGGTCGGAACGGAAAATCGGTAAGTGCCGTGAATGGTTCAGTCGTACGTTGAAGATTGAACCAGATTTGGGCGATGCATGGGCGTATTGGTATCGTTTCGAGCAGCTTCATGGCACTCCCGAGCAACAAGAGGAGGTAAAACAGCGATGCTTGGCGGCTGAACCACACCACGGCGAGCTATGGTGCGACGTGAGCAAAAATATCAAGAATTGGTCAGCGAACGTTGAGCAGATATTGATGTTGGTTGCCAGACAGGTGGCTATACCCGTTTAATTTACTTAATAATAAATTTTAATTTAGTTAATAATATAAAACAGAGTAAGATTAACGATTTTGATAATTTTACATTCGTGGAATGGTTATATTTCAATATAATGTCATTTATTTCATTCACGTAGGGTCGCACGTCAATGTAGTAGAACGTACTTTGACCAGTACACTTTTCCGTACTTCTATTTGAAAGTAATCCGAACATTGTATTGTTGCATATAATCGGTGCTCCTTCTGCATATTGGCAAGCTTTATGCCCGCGCGTGTTACCACACAAATAGTCCCTACCACATTGGCGTAAATTTAGCTTCGTTTCACGTAAGATGAAGGTGCGGTTTCGTTCCAAGGAGTAACCGTATGTGGTGCAACTCAACGAGTCTGTGAGCGCGATGGTGTTGGCGTTGTAGTATGGTCGTTCATCGACTAAATGTCCATCGAGCTTCGGATGTAGCAGCTTCAATAGCACCAACTTATTGCCAGGAAGCATATAGGATGCAGCAATCGGTGATAGATAGTGATGCAGTCCGATTTTTGGTAGCTGCACGAAAGTGTGGTTTTTCATCAGGCAGGTGGGTACGCTTAAAACATATTTGTTGTTTATGAAAATTCCTGTGCAAATGCTCATCGGAAAGGGGTAAAAGTCGTCATAAAATAGTTGTACTTGAACGATGTATTTGTAATGTCTTCGTGCGGCGACTCGACCCGAATAAATGGCATTTGTTGTTGTTGTTAAAATGGTGATTAGAATGAATGTAACTTTTACGTTATGTTGACACTTCATTTCTGATTCTGACGGATGAAAGTTGTTAGGTTATTGAATTGAAAAGGATTTTAGTTTGTTGCATTATTTTATTTATTGATAAGCTTATGTACAAATTTAGCAAATACAGTAAAATTAAAAGTTTATTTTAAAAAAAATGAATTAAATATCATAAATATTCGCTAATTGTAAATTTGCCTTAATTCATTTTGTACTATGTAAATTAATTGTTACAAATACAACTATAAATCACAATTAGAACAGCTAATCAATCTCATTACATTGTACATTAAAATGATTAAAATTAACTTCTTACTTTCTGTTAAACAAACTAAAATTTAAGAGAATTCAGGTGTTATTTCGATATAATCGTTATTTGATTCATTCTTCACCATTGCATCCGATTTCCCTTCACCGCTCTGCTCCTTCGGCTTATTCTGAAACTCGGCGTGCTGCCGTTGATGCAACATGAGATGATTCTTCTGATAGAAGCCTTTATTGCATAGCGAACAAACGTGCGACTTCAATGCACAAGTCCCCTCCGGATGGCGCTTGTTGTGCTGCTGGAGTCCGTGCTTGGCACTGAATGCCTTCGAGCACACTTTGCAGATGTGTGGCTTCACCTTTTGTACATTGTTTATCGTCTTATTGAAATGGGGAGTGAAATGGGTCGCCACCATGCCATGATTGTTCAATGGAAAGTTCTGATGATGCAAACCAGCGGTTATTGTACATATATCATTCACCAATAACGAATCGCCGTTGTGTAATTTGATATGCAACGCTAATGCCTCCGGTGAGTTAAATGATAATACACATTCATTGCACGAGTAAGTTTTTAGCGGCGGAGGGTTGCCACCGCCACTCTGATGATGCATCTTGGTGTGCAGATTCAGCTCGGACTTCATTTGAAATGTTTCACCGCAAGTTGTGCAGGTGTAGTTAAAGTCGCCGTTGTGATATCTGCTTTACAAAAAACATTTGTTAAGTATAATCATTTGTATTATATTTATGCGTGGGCGTAAAAAAAACAAATCAATTGAATACCTCATGTGTGTGATGAGAGTTCGCTTCTGCAAGAACTCCTTGTGGCAGATGGGGCATGAATGCGGAACCTTTCCATGGAGACGATGGTGGTTAACCAGCTCGAATTTGCGAGTGAACGCAGCGCCACAGTCTGAACAGACGAACGAATTCACCGAACCGTGAAAACGTGAATGCATCACCTTCAATGCGCAGGAGAAGAGCGTAATGTAGTAAGCATTGTTTCCTAGTTATAATTTATTAATTACATACCAGATGCTCCTTTTGTGCGAATGATTCGCCGCATTCGTTACAAATATGTGGCCGTTCGCCAGCATGAAACTTGGAATGCGTTACTAAATGTCTCTTCAGCGGAAACGTGCGGCCACAATCCGGACAAATAAATGGACGATCTCTGCTGTGCACCTATTTAATTAATGAATTAATTTTTGATTTAATTTTTTGGTGCTAATTAATGAATTAATTAAGAATTTTTTTTTTTTGAATATATATATGTAAATTTTAATTACCCTTGAATGTGTGATCAAATGATGCTTCAGGGTGAAGCTCTTCTTACATTCAGCACACTGATAGGGCCTCTGGCTGGAGTGCAACAAGAGATGAGTATTTAGACAATGTTTGTGGGTGAATGATTTGCCGCAATGGTGACAGCTGTGAGGTTTAATACCACTATGGGTTTTCTCATGGGTGGTCAGATGGTGTTTTAAGAGAAATGTTTTGCCACATTCATTGCATGAGAAAGGTCGAATCTTGCTTGGTGTGCTGTCCTCCGACGTACAACTCTCGGCTTTCGTTGGTGTAGGCATCGGTGGGCGTTTAGATAACCCATTGCATTCTTCAGGTAGAACAGGTACAGGAACGAATGGTGTTAATTCTTTATCATATTTCTCAATCGTATTGCACTTATCGTATGTTATATTATCTGGTTTCGTTAAATTATTCATGAAAAACATGGGTTTGCGCATTTTTACACGATGTGGATCATGCAATACATTATGTATTGTATAATTGTGTAAATCTTCTGCAACATTTTGTGTCTCTACTTGCCAATAACTAAAGTTTGTTGTGGTACACATTCTAACCTAAGATCTTTATTTTGATATTAAGTAACTTTAACTTAACGAATATTTCACATTTACTTTATTAGATACACTTATACACTATTTAATGCACAAATTAAAAATAATTAATGAGAGTCTTTAGCTTTACTCCCGACATTTTTATCTGACAACCAAAGTCACTAATTTCTTTACTTGTTTGTTTATTCAGTTATTTACTAGATTAAGTTGGTAGACATAATTACATTACCAAATTTGGAAATTATCGATATTCTTTATTATAAAACTCATTTAAATTGCACATTTTAATTTGGAATTCAACATTTTCTTAATATATATTTGTTTTACTATGCGCTATGCATTAAACCTTCACCTAGATTGAATGATTTACACAAATATTTTATAGGATCGTTCACAATTCCGAAACGATCAAAACTTCTTTCCATTCGGTATATTTTAATCATACAGTTTTTATTATGAAATTGCATAAATACTAATATAGACTAGCTCATAGTTAATTTAATAGCAATAATTTTAAATTTGTTAAATTGTAAACATCTTAATTCATGAATTGAAGAACAAAGGACTATATGTAGGCAACTATAGGTACTTCATTTCACTATTGACATCTTTAATAGTTTCATTCAACTTGCAACTTTTTCATTTTGCCACGTTTTGAAACGTCTCGATTGTCACTGTGACATTTTAAACGTTTTGTTGTGTGGCTTTGTATGGATCTCTTTTCGCTTAATAAAACTAGTTTAAAGCATTAGACTTGTTGAATGATAATGCAAGTAAGATGGGAAACGTTGACACAAAGCTAAATTTTCGAAAGGCCGTCGTGCAATTAACCTCCAAAACCGATGTATGTATACAAACATTAATTGCATACATAAAGTCTACATATTATTTGAATAACGTATAATTTTATAGCCGATCGATGCGAACGATGACACTTTCTGGGAGCAATTCTGGTCGGAGAGCATTAACAATGTGCAGGACATCTTTACGCTCGTGCCAGCGACGGAAATTCGAGCTTTACGCGAAGAGGCGCCCGCAAATCTCGCCACGTTATGTTACAAAGCTGTAGAAAAGATGGTTAAAGCGGTTGATAACAGCTGTCGAACGCAGCACGAACAACAAACAGGTAACATATGGCACGTAAAACACGTATCGATTATTCATCACAACATTTCCAGTGCTAAACTGCGTGCGATTATTGACGAGAGTATTGCCATATATATTTGAAGATAGCGAATGGAAAGGGTTTTTCTGGTCGTCGTTGCCGGCACAATCCGACAACGAGGAGGAATCGTGCCCTCTTGCACAATCCTTGATCAATGCAATATGTGTACGTCTTTTAATATATCACCTAAATTACTCCTAATTATATGTTTTGTAGGATTTACTATTTTGTCCGGACTTTACTGTTATCAATAGTAGAAAGAGCGGACCGGTAGGTGTTTGATTAGTGTTCGAATATACAAAATTCATTGCAATAATATATTTAAGGACAAGGCTGAAGATTTGGCAGCTATTGATAGTTGCGAATACATATGGGAGGCTGGTGTTGGTTTTGCACACTCGCCGACACGTCATCCATTGTTGGATTCGAATCGTACCGAGCTGTTAAAGCTATTGCTGACATGCTTCAGCGAGACGATGTACCATCCACCAGTTGACATCACACAAAATCCGAATAAATGGATTGCGTATGAACTGAAAACATACCAACATTGGATTGTTACTAAGTAATGTGCATTTTAGATATTTAACATCAGCGGAAAATCGTCATGCACTACCGATGTTTACATCGCTGTTGAATACTGTATGCGCCTACGATCCGGTAGGTTTGGGTGTACCATACAATCATCTAATATTCAGCGATTCGTTGGAGCCGTTGGTCGAAGCTGCGCTGCAGATATTGATTGTAACACTCGATCATGACACCAGCATGAATAATCCATTAGAACCCACGGATGATGTACGTAAATAAAAAGAAAACACAACAAATCGATAGCGTTAATTAAATATCATTTTGTAGAATAACTCACCGGATAATTTATTCATCAACTACCTATCACGCATCCATCGCGATGAAGACTTTCAATTCATCCTGCATGGAATCACACGATTGTTGAACAATCCACTCGTACAAACATATCTACCCAACTCAACAAAGAAGGTTCACTTCCATCAGGAGTTGCTCGTATTCTTCTGGAAGCTGTGTGATTACAACAAAAAATTCCTCTATTTTGTGTTGAAGAGCAGCGACGTATTGGAGATTCTCGTGCCGATCTTATATCATTTGAATGATTCGCGGGCGGATCAGTCACGTGTAGGATTGATGCACATCGGCGTCTTCATCTTGCTGCTGTTATCCGGGGAAAGAAATTTCGGCGTACGCTTGAATAAGCCGTACACGGCGACGATTCCAATGGACATTCCAGTATTCACCGGCACACATGCCGATTTATTAATCATTGTATTTCACAAGATTGTCACTACAGGTCATCAACGTCTGCAGCCATTGTTTGACTGTCTACTAACTATTTTAGTAAACGGTAACATTGATTATTTTTAGTTTTATGTTAGGTTCATGGTGCGTTGTATATTTTAGTATCTCCGTACTTGAAAACTCTGTCAATGGTTGCGAGCACAAAATTGCTGCATTTGCTTGAGGCATTCAGCACACCATGGTTCCTCTTCTCATCACCCACAAATCATCATCTCGTCTTCTTCCTACTGGAGATCTTTAATAACATCATCCAATATCAATTCGATGGCAACTCGAATCTCGTTTATACAATCATACGTAAACGTCAGGTGTTTCACGGATTGGCAAATTTGCCTTGCGATTATTCATCCATTACAAAGTCGCTGAATAAGCGAAATAAGAATCGACCGCTCACCACAGCGACGAGCTCTGAAAATGTATCGGAAACAGCAATGGAGGGTTCCCATCCAGCTTTGCCTGCAGAGCCTGGCACGCTGAAGGCTACTCTACCAGATACGCCGGGTATTATTCAGATGACAGAACGTGAGAGCGCACATCCAGCGTTTCAACAGATTGATCAATTAAATATTACTAATGGCATGGCGACTGTTAATATTAGCGCACCTTCACAGAGTTCCGGTTTGCCTGACGAAAAGTCCGAGGAGAAAATGATAAAGGATGACGCTGTAAAGGCTGGTAATAGCGGCGAAAATGGTGCAATTGCTAAACAAAGTGTTAACACTGTAAGCAACTGAAATATGTCTTTATTTATCCATTTACATTGTTGTTTGCAGAAAAATAGTCTACGCGTAATTCCGACCGATGAGAGTCCGAATGGACAATGGGTACCGACTGCCGAATGGGTGCACTCATGGAAAACAAAACTTCCTCTGCAAACGATCATGCGATTGTTGCAGGTGCTCGTTCCGCAGGTGGAAAAAATATGCATCGATAAGTATGTTTAATTTTTTTGGGGGGCGCAAATTAATTGATAATTAACTCATTGTATATGTATCTGTCTGTAGGGGCCTAACAGATGAAAGCGAAATATTAAAATTTCTTCAACACGGTACCTTGGTGGGTTTGTTGCCGGTGCCGCATCCCATTCTTATCAGAAAATATCAGGCGAATAGTGGCACAACCACCTGGTTCCGAACGTACATGTGGGGCGTAATTTATTTAAGGTAAGTAGATATGTAGGTTTGAACAGGGTTTGTTTCAACATTTAATTTATTTATTAATTATTTCACCTCAGCATTTCTTAGCTAGAATATCTCTTTGATGATTATTAAAAACGCAAAGATGTATAGCGTTAATTTATTTAAAGTACGAAAGGCGTAATTTGCCAGAAATATTACAGACATTATTCGTAAAGGGCACCATTCGCTATGTGCGTGACGAATTCTGTTCGAATAAATTCGTTACTTGCCCTTGCTTTCCTTCACTGTGGATGTCTCTTTGACGGCCGCAAGCTGGCTCATAATTAGTTGTACTACGTCATCTCTAGTAATCTTCCGCCGCGACTCGGTTGCATTGGGCGTCTGTTTTTCAGTCTTACTCATAAATAATGATGCTAGATACATAGTCAGACTGATTTGCCAGCCGCGTCGGAACAGCTTGCTCTTTTTGCTAAGTGAATAACTGGAAGAACAGGCAATGCGATTTTTAAACTAATATTTAATGCTTGTAATTAAATCTCTTACAATGCCGACATGCCCTTTGTTCCCGCCCCGACTATCAGAACGATAGTCCGGATAATTGGCCATATTGCCATTTCACAAAAAAATTTCACGCTTGTCAATCAAACATTAATGTGACGTTTTTGCTGTTGTAGAAATATGGATCCGCCAATCTGGTATGACACCGATGTAAAGCTATTTGAAATTCAACGGGTCTAGGTGTAAAAATCATTAGATTATCGTCACTTTTATCTCATTTTTAAACAAAATCCTCAAACAATCTGCTTTATTTTTTTTTACTACCTAATAGTTTTCGTTAAGTGAAGATAACCGTCCTAGCTCTAGTTATTTTACACTTTTTAATTAATTGTGATTTTCATTCATTGATCAGTAACAAATATAATTTATTTGTGTTGCTTTTTCAGATTAAAAAAAAATATATATAGCTATTATAGTAAGTGTAGTGTAAAAAAAGTGTCTTGTAATTCTATATTTATATACATACATATACATATATATATCATGTAAAGACTGCTTCATATTTCACAGAAACAACCAAAAAAGAATAGATCAAAAATATTTGTAATATATCCTCTAATTTTGTGTAAGCTACACATTTAATGTTTTAATGTAAAGAAAGAATAAATCAAGTAAATTAGCTTTTCTCATTTGTATTTATTCAATACATGGCAATAAATAATCAAATCTATATATTTATATATCAATATAATTAATAAGTGTATATAAATAGAAACACTCAATTATATATTCATTATTAGATAGAAGATATACGAGATCAATCTCTAATACATTCAAAAGAGAAGTTATAAAATTCAGAATCTCCAATATAGGTAATATATATATTTCTTGAAACGATATCATCTCTGTTATTACATTGATTGTCCCTTAAACATGCTACATAATATTTAGTTATATAATATTTCATTTTACAAATAGATTTTTTTTATACAACAATTTGTTTTGTAGGATTTAAGGAAATTCATTCATCATCGCTACTATACAACGATAAATCGAAAAACAATCAATATGTAGTTTTTATGATTTCAGTCAATTAAATTTTGTTTAAAAAAAAACAAACAATGACAATATAGGAACGTATATATATATATATATTCTCTTTCGTCGAAATATTGTGCGAAACAAAAGTCATGTGAATTTTTCCAAAAAACACAGCCAGACGAAAAATGTCATAAATATTTATGTATATATACATGTATAGTCCGTTGAAAAATATTTGAACTTCCACAAACCATCCATTTCGGTAACCAGCAATCAATCGAACAATTCAAATTTTTTTACCTCAATAGCAGTAGTACAAATTACTAATTTTTGGGAAGCAGATAGATCTTCGATTTATTGCTGCTTACAAAGACAGATGCTTTAAGAAAGTTCAAATATCTTTTAACTGACTATACTCGTAAAAATATTTTATATATATTATTTACAATAAAATTTCTCCATTGCGTCGCAAAAGCCGTCCACAGGAAATAAAATCTGAGTCACAGAATAATGTTGCGATTTTCACATTGAACACAAAGGTACATTGTGCGTGTGTTGTTTTTTGGCTGGAAAATGATGATGACGAGGATACTCACTGGCATTAGGTGACCGCCTTCTCGTACGTCGGCGGCGGTGAGTCTTGAATGATAGTCAGCCTCTCGTTTTGCGTCGGGAGCATGACGGCGATGTGGTACGGCGGCGGTTGCAGCTCGCTGTTGTGGACTGGCGTCAGGTTTGGCACATGCGAGGCGGCGTCATCGAAACTCGTCGTGTCGACGTGTTGGTGTTCGAGCGGCACGGGTACGGATTCGCGTCGCTGCCGTTTCAGATTGCACGCCTCAAATAGGGACACGAATGCGCCGATGAACATTACAAGGATCAGTATGATGCAGAAGAGGAATGCCTCCCAACCGACATCGTCCTATAGGAGGATTATTACAACATTTCAGATAACGAATTTATGTCGAGGTTTATTGTTTGGCGTGAAATCATAAACCTGGTTTATTACCAATAATAAATGTTGCTTTTTCACAATAATATACTTACACGATTGAAATAATATTTTAACGCTACGATGAAGAATGGGACCAGTGAGATGATCATCCAAATACCGCATTTCAATTTGGCAGTGGGCGCATTAATCGCAGCATCGTGCGGAGTTAAACTGTTGCTTAGCGCGCTCGAATAATCCACGGACGATGCATTCTGATGTGAATGATGATGTCCTGAGCTACTCGACGATGTATGCTCGATCGAATTCGATCCGGCACCGCTGTGATTACTGCTAAAACATACAAACATATTGTAATGATCGCATGTGAATAATTGATGCAACTAACGCCTGTTGATGTTGGTTGAACGGCGTCGAGAAGCGTGTGTGATAGGAGGATGCACGTGGATGTCTTGGCACGCCAGAGATGACACTTTCAATCGATTGAAAGCGATGTACGGGGGTCACCATTGGTTTCGGATGCACCCAACCACTATGATTGCGTCGCGTGCCTGTAAAATAGAATGGAAAAATGCACACACACACAAGGCGACAGTTTGAATTTTATGGCGTGGTAACGTTTGATAAAAAACGCATAACCTGCAGATATTGATGGTGGCACGTATCTACCATTAAATCCACAGCCTTGATTCCCTTTGTTGATCCAAAAATGCATTTATACTTTATATATTATATTGAATGCGTCAATAGTAGATCAATCCATCGTCGTCGAGATGCTGCACACACGATTTCAATCATTCCACTGATGATACATTGTTTATTAAGCGCGTTTTCGGTGGCGATAAATGGTGTTGTATACATACACTCGCCCAGCAGTAGCACTTTATTTATGCGACGCGTACGTGCGCTCTGCGAACATTTTGGGTGCCGCTGCACGGACGCCAAAACGACGCCACTATATCGATATTTTGATTAAGCGCCTACGCGATTGGTCGACGATATTCACGCGCGATTCTCGCACATTATTCAAAATTGAAATGCATTTAATGGTAAATTATTTACAGGATAATGGGATTTTATTGTATTTTATTTACACGTAAAATGATTAATTCGCGCAAAAAATCACACAATGTAAAATTTATTAAGAAATATAATGCATTTATTATCATATTTATAATAATAGGATTATGACTAGGAGAAATGTACATTAACACATTAACTTAAAGTGCATCATCTTTACAAGGTAAAAAGTCAATTTCTTTGTGTCGTTAATGGCGGTGAATGAGCTTAGAACAAGGAACATTTGCAAAGCAAACTGGCACATTTTTTTAGTGAATTACTTCCATATATTCACTTTTCTGGCATGATAAAATTAATGATATTTACCCTAATGAGAATTTGGTATTCGAAGACTAGTTTTCCATTCTAAAATCTAACATAACTATATGATGACCAAATAAACAATTAATAAATCAGTCGTTGATTTGTACAATAAATCAGAATAATAAAAAATGCTAAAATTATGAGTATTCATTTTCTATCAATTGTAGTTTAATGCATTTTTTTAAAAAACGCGATTATGTCGGTGGTTGTAGTGGTTGATTCACTGAGTTGTTGCGAGTGGATGTTGCCTTTACGTCGGAATTACTATCTTGCACAACGTATGTTATGCCATATGGTCGTAAATGATAAATTAGATATTCTAACACGTACATTTGATTTGGACTGATGTAGTGAAACGATACAGCATTGTCCGAACAACAATCCATGCCCTAAAAAGCAAATTAATTAGTATTTTAAGTACAATTTAGTATTTAAATTTATTTATGTAGTAAATTTCATCATAGTTGTTTTCTTGTAATAATTTTACATCTATTTACGTGTTTTTTACACCAAAAGTATAGTCCTTGTGGTATTATTAAAAGAAAATAGTGCAATTGTGTAATTTACGCAACATTACACAAATAAAACAATGTCAACAATTGAATATTAATGAGTATTATCATACCCTCACCTCCGTACTCTCATAGTAAACATATTTCCAGTACCAAAATGATTTAGGTGAATGGCCAGGGATGAGATGGTGCTCTGGTACAAAGGGAAAGAACCGACCGCGTCCCATTGAATCACGCGAATCGCCAGCTTCCACCCGTACATTCTCCAAGCACTTGCCCATCTCGACGTCTTCACTACCAGAGTTTGATTGTTTACAAAGAGATCCATTATTGACACCGTGCTCAACGAAACGTTTGAGCGCTTCCCGGCTCAGAACGTAGCCGGCACCGCCGCTCATGTAGCCCTGCTTCACATACGGCTTGAATTTACATCCAAAGTAAATTGGCCTTGTCGGACTGTACGGTTTGAGCATGTATCGTAAATTCTCCAGTATTACATAGCTGCAACAAACAATAGCCTTGTTTAGTAGTGCAAAATTATCAAAATGCTAATGTTTACACATACGTATCATCGTCGGCTTTGAGAAACCAATCTGCCTTATCTAAATAATGATTGTACACATATTTGAAAGCTTCTTTAGTCTTCGCCCAGAGATTGTCGCGGCCTTCATTGACCGGTAACGCTACTGATGGTAGACTATCATCGTCTACAGAACTCATAAAGAGCAAGATGTTGCAACGTTTTCCCCACGTATTTTTCACGTGGCGCGCTTTTCGCTCATGATTCTTCGGCCCAGTCATGACCCAGCAAAGTACACGTACGCGATTCTTCAGCTCATTAGCGACGCTCTCATCCTCATACTTGTGAAACTCTTCATTGTGTTCGTGAACTCCCGGATCAATCACCGGCCCAACTAAATGCTGCATCTCATGGCTGGTGTGCGGATCGCTGAACTGCATCATCCAATCCGGCGGTTCCATGAACGTGTACGTGCCGAAGAAGCCGATCATCATTCCAGCCAGCAACGCTATGATTATTTGACGCTTCATATTCGCCCTGAAACAAATCCAAATTCGATTGATAATTTTCATTGTACGGTGTGCGGATTACCTTAGCGCGTGCATGTCGGCAGCGAACTGAAATCGCATTATCAATCGAATGAATATTTACAAGTTAAATAGCGCTGCTTACATTATGTGTAGCAGCGTATGGGCAATGAAAATAGGCATTTATGTAAAATGGGTAACAATTTTTTTATTATATTTACATACGCCACTATTATTATGATCGCTTTAACGCTTGTAACAATTGTGTAAACAACTATTCAAAATATCTATAATATTTTTGTTATGAACAATTACATTATAGACAACATATATAAAAAAGCCAGGGTCAAAATCGCATAACGCTTTTTATTAAATTAATTAATGCGAGAAAAAACAATTGATCGTTATGGGATTTATTACGATTTTTTGTTTGGATTACCATTAAAACGCTTCATTGAAACTACAAATTGCTAACAATCAAGTGATCAAGTTTTTATAAAAAAATAATAAGAATTTATTTATTATGATGGACATGTTTCGCATCGTTTTTTTATCAAATTTTTAGCAGTAAAATTGAAAAGTTTATGGTAATAGAATATTTTTTGCACACGTTGTTTTCGATGCATCAACATTAATTATCAGTAAAATGCATATCATACTTTCCAGTAAGCTTCAAGAGGTCAGTTTACAGGAATATGTACATGTACAATTTTTTGCTTAGCTCTAAAAACTCAAATGTGCATTCGCGGATTGCATTTCAATGCTGCATTATTATTTGTTGCACTGCATTATCAAATTGTCAGCTTCCATTCAGCAACAATTTCAAATGCAATTATGAATGATTTTAACCTTCATTAGTCAAAATGTTATTCCACTTGTGTAATATTCATACATTTCATTTTTTGTTACATAATTCCCTATTCTATATTCAATGTGGAAATGTGATAAACTCAAATGTGGGCATTGTACATACGTACACGAACACAACACATACAATCATCCACTATCCTAATCAATTGTGATTTTAGCTACGGACATTAAAATTTAATAAACAATCAATGGAGTCATTTAGCTGTTATTTACTGTGGCTAATTTTTGTAATGGGTTTGAGATAAAAATGCCATTGCAATAATAAAGTGTAATTGCATTATGTTTCAAAAATTAATCCTAACCTATAAAATCGACTTACCAAATATAAATCTTCAATAAAAATTTTAGACCGCGCATTAGATAGACTAATCGACTACTTCCTATTTAAAATCACATTTTATTATCAGTATAACATTAACACATTAGCATAAAATAATATTTTTATCATAATTTATGTGTGTTGTTGTCAAACAAACGTAAATATATAGACAACACAACTAGCAGCTAAACAAAGTTAATAAAAATGGAATAATTTATAATATTTTTAAATGGTAACACAATTTAAATTAAGTACGTGTATTGCTTTATAAATATATAACGTTTTTAAATTTTATGCGATAAATACAAAAATATAATAAAAATCTAAAACATGTATTGTCCCAAATCAAAACTTTTTTCTTTCCAATCAAAAGCAAACTTCACAATAAGATTTTTGACAGTGACAGTTAAACTGACAAAATGAGGTTATATTTAATGATTTATTGTAAATATAAGAAATGAAGAAGATATTGTTTTGCAATTTGTAAATAACTTTATATATTAAACTAGGAATAACACAACTAACACGTTTATTGTGATAAAAAAATGGATTATTTATTTGAAGAAATAGGAATTCCTAAAAAGTACCTGAAAACTACATATAGAGACGATAGATTTGTTGCAATTGTACACAAAAGTTGGTTGAAGTATGTAATTAAGCTACATTATACTCACATTCTAATCCATCCACCACTTTTTTATAGATCGTTATTGAAGTACTCAAAACTAGCCGAATTTAATGAAAAACTGAAACTCGAATCATGGCCTTACAGGACCGACGATCTCGACTCGTCGTGGTGCAAAATTTTCATACGCGTATTCAAAAAACGTGAAGCAAAGTGCATTCCATTGCCACGCGTACGTGGTAATTTAAAACCGGAACCGGCTCTGCTCTTTCCACAGTTGATGCAGTACATCGCACAGACCAATTACAAGAACCTGTGGAAGGAGGCGTACAAGAAATATAACGCACACGACACGAACAAAAGCACGCCGGTGACGCTCATGGACTACAACGATGTACTGCGCGAGATTATCGTACGCACGTACGGCTGTCAGATCATCAATACGTACGATTGTGATGCGTCGATCGAGGAGTCGAAGGAGTTCGATGTACATAGTAATATATTCCCTGCCGTTGCTGCCGTGGAAACTCTAAACGCAATCTTTGTGATCTACACCACGTACTTGGAGCACAATCTGTACGATTGCGTTACTTTCAGTCCGTCAATTCTCGATGATTGTTATACAAAGCCGTTGTTTTTAATCTATCAATTGTTGAACAGTTTGAAGGCGCTGCACGAGCGCAGTCTAACGATAGGTGATATCACGTTGAACGATATTTATTTGAATGAGGACTTATGGATACAGATCTTTCCTCAGCTGAATTCAAATATCTACGTTCAGGACCTGCCCGTAATCGATAGCAAATTAAACATGAATGTTGATTGTAGGAAATCGAGTCATAAATTTGATAATTTAATGAAGTGCGTGTATTGCGGAATGAAGACGTACGATAAGGTGCAGGTGACGAATGAAAGCCTCGAAAAGCTTTGCGAACTGTGGGTGAACGGTCAGATATCCAACTATACGTATTTGATGTCGCTGAATAATCTATCCGGACGACGATTCGGTGATCCGAACTGCCACTACGTTTTTCCGTGGGTTACTGATTTCTCATTGCGCTGCGGAAAGATGTGGCGCGACTTTAAAAAATCAAAGTTTCGTCTCAATAAAGGCGACCGTCAACTAGACCTCACCTATGAGCATTCACAACAGAATCGTGTTCCACATCATGTCTCTGACGTACTCTCCTCCATCACTTACTATGTGTACATGGCGCGTCGAACTCCGAAAACGGTGCTTTGTCGTAATGTACGCACGATTTGGGTGCCGGCTGAGTATCCCAGTTCAATACAACGCCTCCAAGAGTGGACGCCCGATGAATGTATACCGGAGTTTTTCGCCGATCCGACCATCTTCAAAAGCATACATGATGATTTGGATGATCTTGAAGTGCCGAATTGGTGTACATGCCCGGAGGATTTCATAGAGAAGCA
>JARJDW010009233.1:0-22982 GCA_030264715.1 Adinopsis sp. GC000173
TAGTAACTAGTGATGGACAGTACTTTGAATGACATGTCGTAAAGCACTCTTTTCAAATAAAGCTTCAATTTTCACCAAAAAACCGTAAGAACTTATTCAAGGACCTGATATATATATATTATTTTTTTAAACATGTTCTTAATATGTAATAGTTAAAATATTATATTTGTTTTATAAAAAGTTTATTTTATGTTATTTTATTTTATAGTTTAGAATGTTTGTTTAGTTTGTATTTAAAAATTTATATGTATATTTTAATTTACGAGTTCCAATAATATTAGGAGTAATAAATAAATAGTTTTGTCATAAAGTTTTTTGAATTTGCCGCCATAATGATTTTAGTACAATTTCTTTATTTTTAGTACAATTTTCCCCTCGAATCTTGTACATTATACACTGTAGTCGTAAGAACACTGACGAAGGGGCATGTTGACAGCGCGGGTTTGTACCAGCAGTTATCAGCCATATGTTGTAACTGACATACCTAATAAACTAACTCTCAATCCTGAACGGCCTTATTAATTTAACTTCACCCTGACAATTAACCATCGAACTACTGCCAATAAGTCAGAAGTGGGATTAGCCCAAATAAACGTACTATTTATCGTACTCACCGCATTTACCGTTACAACATGTTTAACTCAAGACGTGGTGAGGACGCCACCAAAAGCACCATCTTCCATTCAACTGCGAATACAAATCTAATCGATTTATGGAATGAGAGTGAATGGCGAACTTCTAACAACACACCATGTCCGGTAATACCTACGCCGATATCACTGCAAGACGTCGCCAACCGACTACCGACATTCAACGGTCAGGATGGCATGTCTATCGGAAATTGGCTGAACGTCGTCGACGCGTATCAACAGCAATATCATATAAATGACGAATCCATGAAGTTCACACTAGGCGGAAAGCTGAAGGGACGCGCTCAAGAATGGTTCGCGTCACAGCGGGCGCTGATCAGCAAACCATACCAGCAGGTTTGCAGAGAACTGTTCAACGGTTTCGATACGCCAGTGTCACAACTTCAAGTGATCAGGAAGATCGACAGCATAAAATGGCAACGGGGAAACGATTTTCAAGAATAGTTTTATCGCAAGATGGCGGTCATCAACCTGACTCAACTGCCCAATACAGACGCTGTGGAAATGCTGATAGAAGGAATTCAGGACCCATGGTGACGAGAAGCTGCGCTATTAAGAAATTACGTCGACCCATATGACATCATGAGGATGTTTAATCGCATCAGCAGAAATACCGACAATACAGTCAACTCTAATCACGCAAAAAGATCGTCAGCGCAACCCTTCATCTCATCCTCACCGTCCGCAATTAATGTTGGGAGAGGGAAACGTGGAAGACGAGTATGTATTCGAACTTTGTATTAAAGATGAACATTCGCAAATGTCATATAACGCACAAAATCTCGTTGACACCGGCAGCAGGCTGAGCTTGATAAAACACAGCTTGGTGGACAATGCAGTCACACAACTCAACAAATCAAGCTGGCCAAGCTACTCCGGCATCAATGGCAGTTACGTATAAATTCTAGGGAGCGTCAACTTTATAATAAATTTTAATGGCGATAACGTCCCTGTGATTTTTCATGTAGTCACCAACAAAACTACGTCTTCTGACTGTATTTTAGGCAAAGATTTTATTAAGGGGACCTTCTAGTGTAACAGGTCACAAAATAAGCGATTTTTACGTTTTTTTTCTATAAAACTATTAATGATAACTAAATAAAAGTTTTTGAGGTTAAAAGAGACATTATAAGGTATAAAAAAACTTTATTTTTTTTAAGTTTACACTAAGCACCCCGCACAAAACACTGTGATTTGGAACCTCACTAAAATTTTCTGAAATTTTGATATGTTATAGTTTTTGACCTCCTGAACAAATGTGCCCCCGGTTAAAAAAACTTTTAAATTGTCAGTTTTGAGATATAGAGGTTAGAAGTCACCAACTGCACAAAAGACTAGCGTTTTTGGACTTGACTGAAAAGTTGTAAGATTCTAATATGTTATAGTTTGAGACCTTCTGATCAAAAGTTCCTCCGGTCAAAAAACTTTTAAATGGACAATTTTTAAGATATAGAGGTTAGAAGTCACCAACTGCACAAAGCAGTGGGGATTTTGGACCTCACTGAAAGGTTGTGAGATTTTAATATGTTATAGTTTGTGGCCTCCTGATCAAAAGTCCTCCATGCTACTTTTCAGTGCTTTGTGCAGTTGGTGACTGCGAAGCTCTATATCTCAAAAACTGTACATTTAAATGTTATATACCATGGAGGACTTTTGATCGGGCGGTCACAAACTATAACATATTAGAATCTCACAACTTTTCAGTGAAATCCAAAATCCCTACTGTTTTGTGCAGTTGCTGACTTCTAACCTCTATATCTGAAAAACTGTCCATTTAAAAGTTTTTTTGACCAGGGGAACATTTGTTCAGGAGGTCAAAAACTATAACATATCAAAATTTCAGAAAATTTTAGTGAGGTCCAAAATCACAGTGTTTTGTGCGGGGTCCTTTATTGAAAATTTTCATTTTAATATTTAGTGCATAAACAAACCTAATATATTATAACAAATATTATTCAGACAGAATGCTGTATTTATTCCACTTTTAGTGCTAGAAGATACAATTTTGTAGTAAACGTTATTGGCATTCCCCGTATGCACCACATTCGTGCAAAACTAAACGCAAAGTTTTAATTATAATCGCAAATTTGTCGTATAGTGCAAAAGAGTAATTATAAATGTCGTTTGTGTAGTGCATGTTTACGGTAAACGGACGTGTTGAACTTAAATGTAAATATGCAATCAGCGCGCTTACCAACCAACTTATTTTTGCGCTACCACTGCCATTTGATTGTCGATCGGATACGCATTTCGTTAATTGGCAGTCCGATTCGTGCTGCAATTAAACGACAAAGGCAACATTTTTATTTTCTCCGGCAGTTTGTGTTTTAGCGAATAAACACTTTTAGCGATATTCAATCAAAACAGATTTTTCTATCTATCTAGATAAAATATATAGCTTCTGGCATTATTGAAACTGACGTTTATATCATTGAAATAATTAAAGTTTTTTAATGCGATAAATAAATTTTAATGAAATAATAGTTGGGAGTATTGTTGTTGGCAAACAATGTGCGCATTTCGGACACAAAAGGATAAAAATATACAATAAAATAAATAATATTTATACAATAGAATGGCAGTAAATTGAAATTGTGTTGCATACAAATTTGTAATAGATAACGTTTGTATTACCTAACTGCGGGAGGGGAAAAAACGAATGCATGCATCGTGCATTTTTTTTTCTCGAACACGTATTTCAGTGAGCGCCAATTTTATATCCGCTTTGTAATGTTGACATAAAGGTAAATGTACACCATTTGCAGAATACACACATAATATTTACAGTAACAGTCAACATGAAAAAAAGTATTTTAAGCAGTGTACTCTCTAAATATAAAAAAAGTGCTTTATTCCGTGCCGTGCTTGTTGTTTCAACATTTAGAAAAAATGGATGAAATACTTTCAGTTGGTTTACTAACCATACTATAATACCATACTTTTTTGCAAAATATTTTCATTTCTATCAATGTTTGCAATCAATACTTTTCAAATAAAGAACATGTGATTTTATTATGGAGGAATTAAAATGCGATTAATGTGAAAGATGTTAAATAAATTTAAGGTTGATATAATATTGACATCTTTTATAGATTGTATTTTAACTAAATGGTGTTTTATAGTAAGCTTACTACCACACTCGATTTACACTGAATAAGATCACTTGCTTAGAAAAGTGCATAAAGCGTAATCGTCGATTTTTATATGCAAAAGCGCGTGAAGCGTGAATAAACAAAAATCGGTACAAAATTTGCACTTTCAACTTTTTTAAATAAAGACTTCTTTGTTTTCAGAGCGATAAAACACAAAGTAAGATATTTTTTAAAAGCCATGAAGAAATAACTTGAAAATTAATTGCTTAAAATGTACGAAGCCGGAATAGATAAAAATCGGCATAATTTTAGCATTTTCAAACTTTTAATATACAATTTTCGTTGTTGTCAGCAAGTTAAAACATACAAGCGGCGAATTGAATGTTGTCGGTAGTGAAACTATTATACTATTAACAAACCATCACATAATTATTACATTTTTATACAACTATTTTAAAATGTTATCAATAAAAGTTAAATCGCAAAATGTTTTATAAAAATTATTGAATAAAATGACGTCAAACTTAATTGTCTTATAATAATTTATTAAAAGAAATATCAAACTTTCTTTGAAAACCATATGTATTGATAAAAATCTAAATGATGAACAATTTATTACAATTTTCAGGCAATTATTCTACAATTGTATCAATAAAAGCCTCTTGTATTGTATTTCGAATTGTAAAGAATGGTATTAATTTAAAATGATACTAAAATTTATTCAAATAGCTAATAAATCAAAAATGATTTTTATTGCCTTTATTCGATCAATGCTTTTATATTAGCAATAATGTGCAATTTACTAAAGGTATCATATGGAATTTTTATGAAGTGGAAGTGTATAGTTTCGTTGAAAAATGAACGACACGTTTTCGAGAATAAAATGAAGTGAAAGTGGTGCCCGGTCGTGTGCTTACGATTAGTTCGGCTGTGAATTTTATCCAAATGGTTTTTGTTCAAATTTCGTCGTTCGAGCGCTATTCACTCGCTTGTTAGGCCGGTACAATAACAATGAAATTATATTTAAATATTTTATCTAACAAAGATTGCGTAATATGTATGTGTGTTTATCGTATAAATTTGTTTGCATTTTTAATCGCACACACATATACACAATCTTAACGCGTATAATTAAATGTTAATTAAAAAAGATAAAAAGCGCACTTGAATTAATATTAGATATGGGAGATTCGTTATAGTGTTGAAGAAGGGAATCGGTTAATTGCCCGACAGTTTAATGAAGCGAATTCAAAAACTTTAATGAATGCTTCATAATTTTCGCCGCCCACTCGTATTACATGCGAAATTTATGAAAAATGGATGCGATAATGTTGCACCATTTCCCACTTGTCACATTCTAATTGCGTACACAAATTGAATTCTTATTATGTTACAGTTAGCAAAAAATGCATCTTTCAAAAGTGGAACAATTTATTTGCTCGATGCACAATTACTCAACAATGCACTTAAAACGTTAAATTAGACATGGATGGAGGCGGGAAAAAAACCTAATATATTTCAATGCTCGACACAGACATTTATCGTTACAGCGTGCGCGCAATGCAAATGCTTAAGTGATTTGTTAAAATTTTAATATTTTTATTTACATACAAAATTTGCATATTTTTCACTGTCTTCATTTCATTTCATTTGATGAAGTACTTGTACCTGTTAATGGAGTGAATCTCACTTTAAACTATTCAAATTATGATAAATTCTTTAAAAAAATATTTTTTGCTGTTAAAAATTATTACGAGTATATCGTTATTAAGTTAAAAAATAAAAAATTTTAAATTCGCTTAAAAAGTGAATTGCTTGTTAAAATTCTTTTCAGTCGAGTGGTGCCAGTCGCAGACCTACCCCCATTTATATGATTTTCATAACATTTTTGATTAAAAATTATACAATTCAATTTTAATATTATAATATTTTGCAAGTTTAACATTTTAGCCCGGATGAAATACGTACGAAATATTATTGTATAAAATATTTTCCAAACAATATATTTTTGTAATTATAATACGTATATATATATAAAAAATTCATCTGTTTATAATACATTTAAAAGTTTACACAGTTTAGCCGAAATCCAACAAGTTTTGTTTTTGTGGCAAAAATTGTTTGAAATGCAATCGTTGTTTGGATTTTTGTGCGATCGCTGAGAATTTCGCCCGCCGCAAACTTTCCCGCAAACACAATGTAGGACGTATCTTAGACGAGGCGCTGATCGTCAAAACTTTTACGTTTCAGCGTCGAGTGGTGCCAGCCACAAAGCAAACCGTACTTAGAGAATAATAAATTTTTATTTTGCTAAGAGTGGAGAAGACGCTGCTAGCGTTTACAAAGCACGATCTCATTATTAACGTGTATTTTCATTTTACGTTGCTTATATATTGACAAATCGTTAACTGGCATGCCTCAACGTGTACACATTTCAATTTTTTAGTTGCAACGAAAAGAAAAAAAATTAAATAGTTATAGGTATATAATATTTAAAATGAGACGCAATTTATGTCGTGAGACATCTGCTTATACATTGGTTTTTCTATAAGGTACAACGATTGAATAATTATAATCAACTCGACAAAGATCAGAGTATTTATTGATTTAATATGAATGTAATAACTGCAATAAATAATTCAGCGGTTGAAATTAAAGGTTTAGTTGGAAATCGTACCATTTTACAATTTTTTAATTATTCATAGAATAGAATAGATGAAACAATTTTAAAATAAGACAGATTAATAATTTTTGTTGCGAAAAGATATATGGTAGATGTTCAGTATTTCAGTTACTAATAAATAGCAACGATTAAAAAAGACTTATTCGCGATTTTATAAATTATGCAATAAAAACAGATTTATTGCTAAATATATTATGAATATAAAATATAAATAATAAAATGCTTTAATAATTGAAACATAATTATCTTTTTTTAACTTTTCAGTTGTAAACACTGAAAAGATACATTCAGAATGATAAATTTTTAGTGAGTAAACATAAAATTTGTTGTGGTTTTTAGATAAAAGAATGGTAAAAACTCAAATGTTTACTTTCCAATGATACCCATTCATTTAGTTTAGTGAAGTAAAAAACAGAATGAGAAAAACATTAATTTAATTGCTCAGATGCAAAAATGCTGTTTCAAATTTTCAGTTGTGACGAATTGAAAGTTGAATTGACAAAAATAAACGCAAATAAATTATTTAGTTAAGCTAAATTTTTGGTTTCATGTATAAAAAAAAATCTATGCATGCATGCCGGGGGATCATATGAGTATGCTAACGCCAATGCCATACCTTAATTAACATATTAGCACGTAGCTAATTTTAGCCGCATCGCGTAATTATTCACTCAGACCGATATTGGCATCTTGTAAATGCTAATGGAACAACATATACCGCGAATTATCGATCGGACGATATACGCAAAATTTTGTGTTCGCGTTGTTCTTGCATTTTCTTCTTCGCACAAAACAAAAATGAATTTGATGCCGTTTGATGTTCGCTATTTTTGCGCCCAAATCTTATTCTTCGTGCTGCGATTATTAAGCGCCAGCGATTTACAAAGAAAGTTTGTTTATAATTAATGTGCACTTAAAATGTTTAATCTTTTTTGTTCGTGTAACAAATAGAAGATAATTTACGTAATAAAATTAAGCGTTTCACTTTTTTCAGTGGAATTGTTGTCGATTATTAGCGGTTCTTTTTTCTGTATGGAAATGTTTGTATTGTGACGAATATTTTATCATAAAATTTCAACCATGAATCGGGCCGAAAAAAAGTTTGCGGAATTTGATTAATATTAAAAAGGAGTTGGAGCGTGAATAAATCCGCAGTGAGGAGAAAAGGAATGTTTTTCGGCGCATACAATAATTTCCCTAAATCACAACATCGACAAATACAGCGAGTGATTGCATGATTTAATGCCGTTTTAACGATAAGAAAAACGGATTTGTGCGGCATGCAAAAATCGCTGATTTGGAAACGAATTAGATTCTTTTTCGGGCAAATATTCCATGCCTATCAGATTCGTGCGCGCTGCAGCTCAAGGCCGTCACGTCTCACCATCACTTTGTCACATCTGAAAGAAATCATTATATATTATTACTCATGTACGAATGAAATATTCTAGATGAGACTCTCGCGTGCGTGGCTCCGAAGCGAAGATGACAGGGATGGGTGACGGTGTAGGTATATGTGAGAGATTTTTTGAATCCGAAACGACAAACTCTACACACTACGCGCTTGCACCTTTACAAAGCTATTTTGCACACGATGTCGTGAAAAAATTTCGCATTGCAAAGCTGGATTTTCCACGAGAGAACAATCATTAATTGAATGAGGTATCGTAAACGTGGTGCGATGAAACTTTATTTAATGAGCTGCTGAAAGCGCTCGAATAGATTTGTTTTCACAACAAAAAAAGCACAACAAAGTAAAACAAACTAACGGAGGTTATAAATAATACTACAAAACGTAAAAAATAATTCAACTTTTTTGGAAGATGGATTGTTTAAAAAAAATATACAACTTTAAAAGTAAATTTTATTTAAATGTGTTAAAATACATTTTCTTTAAACCTTTTTCCGACGACATATGATTTTTTGTGATACTTGAATTATTTTTAGTTAAAGATTTTGCCTAAAATACATTTCTGCAAAATTTTCTTTAAAAACATAATAAATTACGTGATTTTGTTGCGAAAAAATTTAATGTACTTTTGGGAATCGTCGTCGTTTCACATTATAAAATCGTTGACAAACTTCTAATTATATCGTCGTACGAAAAATAAAATAATTATATGTAACAGAATCTTTTAAAATGGCTGATGAGTAAAGTTGTTAAGTTAAGAATGGAATTACGAATCATAAGACTCTAATGAGAAACGTAATCCAAATATATTAGAGAGGAAAGGAATTACTAAACTAACGTTACAATCTGATTAAGATGGAAGTATCCTGCGTTAATTACTACCAACAATGCACGCTCAAATTCATTCAGATAAAAACTGTACTCTCAAATACTGGCGTGATAGTTTAAAACGTTTCGTGCGCGGAAAATGCGCGCCAACTTAGAAAGAAAAAAAAACTATGATGTTTTAATCGCATTGCCTTTCCTGCCGATAGGAAAATTTAATAAGCTCGAAATGAAATTTTAAAAATCCATCGAGCGAATGCATTTAATTATTTACGCAAAGGGGAAAAATGTAGGTACCGAATGTGATCGATTGGATAATTTCTCGTAATAAGATTTACTAGCTTATTCTATCTGACAGCAAAAAAATGATAATTTAAATTCATCTCCTTTAATTTGAATGAAGTGGAAGCAAGGTACGTTTTGCAATAATTCAATCACGGCATATTTAAATGTTCATTGAGAAAAAATTTATCATTTGAGTGAAATGGTTTAATAAAAAAGAATGTATAATAAAAAGGTCAGAAATAAAAATATTTTTTTATTCTATTTTAATAAACATTAGATATACCTGCGTATATTTTTTAAATTGCTAAGCAGAAACTGTTTTTCTTGAATAGTCTGGAAGGTAGGAGAAAGCAATATAATTTAAAGAAATTGCACTAAAATTCAGTGAAAAGCGTAATCAAATGAGACGGTCGCACGTTATGACACTTTTTACAATCTGCATTAAACATTTCTTAGCGTTGATTCGACATTTTCTTTATGATCTCTAGGGTTTTATTGTTTAGTGCTTGTTAAAAAAGTGTTTGAATTTACTTGCAAACTATCAAAAAACAAAAAGAAGTATATTTTGATTCAACTTCAATTTTATCCCAATTGTAATAAATTGCTTAGTGACGTAAAAGTTGTAAGACAACATTGAGCATTCGTCATCGAAACGAAAGTTTAAAGCAGCAACAAGAATGTTGTAGGAGAGAACATGTTGCGTTGCGTAATATGCTACCAGCATGTGCGAGTAATATTTCTATAAAAACATCTAACATTTTCTTTGTTTCAGACCGTTTCGGTAACCGTATCCGTGCTGACACTCACGTTTATCTCCGTTGACCGATGGTACGCAATCTGTTTTCCGCTCAAGTTCAAATCGACGACCGGCCGTGCCAAAACGGCCATCGCCATCATCTGGCTGCTGGCGCTAGCATTTGGTGAGTGACTATCTTAAGTAACCATTTAAATGGACGCATGCTGAACTACTATACTATACCACACATATATGTTATACTACATTGTAATAAAATTGCTGATGAATTGTATTTGTGTATTCGCGTCAGTGGCTTTCCGACCGAAATTCCGTAAGCGGAATTGAAAAGGGTGTTGAGTAAAATATTAACATTTTACGCATATCATTAAAAGTTTGCACCCTAAATGAAAGTATCAAGTGTTAAAGAATTTCGTGAAAGACAAATGATGACGTTTTGATGCCAGGGTTTAATGCTTTTGTCGCCTTTAAAATTAAAATTAAGCTAATTTGCAATGAATCATTTTGTTTTTTTTTTGGAATTTTTATTGTTAATTATTTTTCTTTAAATGGGCTAAGCTTTTCCAGTAAATATACTCCTTATTGCAATGCAGTTTTATCACTTTGTTGGAAATTTTTGCATATTTTTATGATTCATAGTTACATAAAAAGCAGTTCTTATTGAATAATGATATAACAAAAATAAGTTTTATTATGAAATGTAATGCAATTACTTTATTTTTTAAACATTCTGTTATAGTTTAACAAGAATTTAAAGTTTACTGTCAGCTATTTAGAAATGAAATCGGGACCGTAAGAAATCATTAATTTTTTTTAAATTTATAATCTTCAAGATACTGAAAAAAAGAATTAAAATTGTAGTTTATGCTATAATTTTTAAGTGCATTTAATAATTCATGCAACAGATAAAAAGTCGATCTTGACATAATCATTCCTTTTTTTTTGGGATTTAATTCGCTGCTAGAAGCTCACAAACAGACAGGTGGAAAAACATTACCGAGTCTAATCGAAAGGCGAAGCTTGCGTAAAGTGACAGTGAAATGTTTTTCCATATGCATTGTTCTATTTGTAAGCGATTTTTTTCGAACGTTCGACGTAGAAGCTCAGGGAAAATACCACCTCGTTGACTCTGTTTTTTTCGCGTCGATGTTGTTCAGTTGGACAGCGTAGGCGTTAGCGTACGACATACGGATTTCTCGTACCTACATGGATTAGGTGCATTATCGCTGCTCGCAATCGCTTTCGCTTCATCTCGACGGCTTATTTGCTGTTAAAAATTGGTGGTTGCGCGACTTTTAGCCGCAACAACGTTCGAGAGCTTACTATTTTCCATTAATACGCGCTTCAATTTATTACCGAACCACATAAATCTCTCCAGCGCGACTTCATATTCATAATATGCGAGAGCGTGCTGTGACAAATTGCGCCCGAGCGCGATATTTATTCATTAACCGATTTATTGAATTGCGCCGGACGAAAATCGAATAAAAGCACGTAAATTTTCATCCCAACTAACCAAACTAAAAGTGTATTTTATTTTACAACACGATGATTAATCATACATGTTGGCGTAACAAATTTAAAGTGTTGGTGAAAAATGCGTTCATTATTGAAATTTTCTGGCTTATTGCGTAGGAGCGCGCACACTCTAATTGATACAAGCGGCTGGCTGATTGCACTAAGATTGTAACTACGTATATCATTTTGATTGAAACGCAAAATGGACAATTAAAGCCGCCACCGCCACCAACACCACCACCGCCGCCGCCGCCGCGTTGCATAAACATGAAGATTACTTAATTAAATCTTGTTTGGCTTTATTAAAAAAGTTTTGTGTTATTTGAAGAACGAGAAAAAAAAACGAAGAGGAAGAAGAAGTGTTTTGATTAATTTTTCTTTTAATTATGAAAAATTCTCTTTGTGCCAGGATAATTAAATTGAACATTTCAGAATAAAACACCGTAATTAAGTTGACTGAACTATGGTCATCGTACATGTTTATTCAACTTTACTTTTCGGGGGTTTAAGATAAGGTACTAAATTTAATGGTAATATTTCCAAATTTTTATGACTAGAACCTTATTTGGGCTTTTAACAACAGTCCATTTAAAAAATAATTGTGAAGTTTTTGGTAAATTTAAACCACTGATAAAAAATTACGGTACGTTATCAGCGTTCCATCTATTAACTTAATTTGTAAGTCTATTGATTCTACTCTATTTTTTATTGCTTTTTCATCGCGGCTTTTCAGTGTTTCAGTCTATTTTAAAAATATTGTAGAAGCGGTGCATTTGAAGCGCTTAATTTACTTAATTACCTATCGCAAAAATGCAACGGTTTCAGCGGTTATTCAACGTTTGCGTCGCGTGTTTAATCAACGTTCTTTTTTTATTGAAATTTAATTACATTCGCTATTGAAGCAAAACGATTAAGCAGGTTGATATTGTTGCGTTCGTTGGTTTTTTTTTTGTGTGTGAATTTAATTAACGCTAATAGCGAACGGAGTGCAGTGCGCGTTATCAGAAAATGGGGTTTTTACTCTATGGGTTAGTTTTAAAATTATCTTTCAGCAAATCTCTTTATTCCTTTGTAGCAAATTCTATATAATATAGCAACTAATGGATACAAAACCGCCGCAAAATAAGCCCATAGTTTTTGCGAGACGATGCGAAGTTTTTCCCGCTCCGAAATGAAATAGTTTCGAAATTAGTTATTAAAGAGCCGGCCGAAAAGCAACATATTTTTTTCTCGCCGGAATATTGACTGTCTAAGTGTAATAAAATCCGTCAAGACGCACGTAATATATAATGCAGGGTGAAAGACGCTTATAGAATATTATAGTTTTTTTTCTCGTCGTGCACTTACTTAATCAGCGCCGACGGAAAGCTTTTAAACAAACACGATCTTTTTTTCGCAATTAACGTCGTCGCATCTATATGTGCATAATTTATATTGATAATATTAACCATTTTGTCGTAATACAAATAAAGCGTAATTGCTTCGGAGTGGATTTGCAATTGAATACATGTAAATTGCGAACGACTTTAGATTAATGCGTCCTTTATCGCCATTCGCAACTAAAAATAACTCTCAGCCTTATATAGTTTTATGCAACCGATTTGCTTCCGGTAATTGTTACACGCCCAAAACATTCCAAAGAGAGTTTAAGAAAACACGAATTTGATTTATATAACTAGTCATTCAGAATTATGGAATGAATGAATTTTACTCTGGTTTCACATCTTGTTCATGTTAATTGAAACTTATTTTAAGAATTTCTATTAAATATTGCATTAATTTCTAAGAAAATAATCGCTTAACGCAGGAAAACCTACAGTACCACACAAATGTTAATTTAGTATCAAATTTTAGATTACATTTGATTGCAATTTCTAGCCCCGCTTTCCACAGAACATTTTTGAGAAGCCGACAAATAATTTTGGTTTTAAAGCGCTGAGAGTTGCACGGTCCAAGCCGCAGCTCATTTTTTCCAGCCGCACACTGTTCTTCAGCATTCACCGCCGCTGTTATACATTTCAAAGTAAATATTTGTTTTATACGAAAATAAATATTTTCAAAATGACTTTCAATATACGAAATACAGAAATATGTTGGCTGAGCTGAAAACGATGCCGAATTGGAAAGAGCGCCGTCGACATCACAAACGCATCGTTACGCATCTAATTAAGCGAATTGCGAGAAAAGTGCGATAGGTAGTAGTTAGGGCCGCTTTTTAGCCGAAACGGATAGATTTTCAACGAAACCAATGCCGCACGTAACGTGATTCGATTTCAAAGGCACGCGGCGCCGCTATTACCGTCGTCCCGACGAAAATATTATTGCACAACAATTTATCTCGCTTATGAGCGGCAATTTCGGTAAATATGAAATTATGCTTGTGCGTTTGTTTTTTCTGCGAGCGTCGCGCGCTTATTATTATTAATGGCTGCAATTTCGCGTCTCACAATCGCTTTTCATTATCCAACAAGCGCAACAATTGTTGTTGCCAAATTGCAGCGATTATCTATTTTTGCATCGATTATTATTATTATTATTACTATTTGGAAAGTTTTGCATCAAATGAAAAAAACATCTTATCAAGCGAATGTGTAGTGAAAACTCTGAAAAACTTTTTGCATGAAAGGCGGCGGCGGCAGCGCAAATTTTAGTTCCGATTTTTTTTCAGTCGCGCTCATCGTGCTGTTGTATTGTTTTCTAGAGGCAGAAATCACTTGAGAACATAATTAAATTTTTCCAACTTGTTGAACTTTTTTAGTGCGAAATAAAACTTGTTTCTTGCGTGGAATGTGTAATGAAAATTCTATCGGCGCTCGCGTTATTAATGCATCGATTTGATTGGCGCTATACGAACGAAATAAAAAAAAAACACACGCGAGAGAAATGTGTGCAGATATAGAAAAATTTTACGTGTCTACATTAAAAATATTATTTCTGCAAAGTGAAGTGATAAATTTGACCTTTTGATTTGATTTTCTATTGGGAAAGTTTGAGGAAGCTCGCTTAATTAGTGTGAGCAACATTGCAACTTTTACAATTTTCAAACTTTTTAAAAGTGATGTCTAGTATTGCATGAAAATTATTTAAAAACTTTTCAATTTTGTCATTTTTAAACAATTTGAATGGAATTTAAAAACTTTTATGTTATTATAATTAATAAATTATAATATTTTGTCTAATTAGGCACAATATAATATTTCTTTTTTGTCCAGTTTATTATTTAATTAAATTATGGGTGGATAATGTTTTATAGGTCGGATGATAACATCTGAATAATACATAAAGTAGAATTTATTGTTTGAATTTGGATCAAATACGTACCTAACAATTAGAAAGATTACAAATTAAATATTATCACTCGAAACCGCACCGCCAATTTGTCATTGTTGCGCCTAATTGGATAATAAAGCGCGCGTGCAAAAGTGGACGATTTCATGTGTACAAGTGCAATCAATAAAAATCGCCCACCCTCTGCCACCGTCCAAACCTCAAAAACAATTATTTCCGTTTTATTTTTTATTTTTTTTATTATTCATTTTTATTATTTTTTGTTCCGTTAAATTAAAATTCAATTGACGTAGATTGACAAACTTGGAAGTTATCAAACGTTGTACATTCAAATGAGGCAAAACATTATTACTTTTTAATGAGTTCGGATGCACAGAGCCGGCGACCTCTCATTCTTCTTCGTTTTTTTTCTTCATGTCGGATAAATTACGAACGCCACTTATTTATGTTCTCGCGAGTTCGCGAAACTTTTTCGTAGGTACATTTCGAATGCCGGAAGTAGTATAGGCGGGCATTAATAATTCATATTTGATGGATGCAGTATGCACAAAAAATTAGCGGCACGTACGCCGGTGTTCAAAAGAAGGGAATGCGGTTGGAAATTGATAGCACCACTAAGTAGTAGCTTTGATTGGAAATTCAGGACTTGCATACGTTTTACGATAATTAAATTAATGCTTGTTCGTTAGTTGCTTAATTAATGTAAAAAGTTTGTGGAAATTAAGCGAAATATGCTTGTTATAGCTTTATACAACTTTTTCGAATGTTACCATTACTTAAAAAAGTGGGCGAATTAATAATTCATGAAAATGCAAGAATTGCTATTATCGGCCGCCTGCTTTCGTTCCCCAACGTCTAAAAAAGCGGTTAGATTCGAGACCTCTTCAAAAATTATTGGTTTTGATTAAAATTTCATAAAATTAACGCTATTAAATAAATTTCTACCTAGTCTCAAAAAGAATATCAAAATTATAGAAATTTGACAAAGTTTTATTCTAAATTTACATAAAGTACTACAAACATGCCTTTCAGAAATTCATACTTTTGTAGTTGGTTTACATAAATGATTTACTAAATTGAACCAATCAATTATTGTTTTCCTCTGGACATATCTGTACAAGGCACGCTCCTATTAAACGTTCCCATCTCATCCACCACACACAACACATCAATTTTAATTGCCAAGTCGATCCGAGCATAATAATTAGCCGGTACATTCGCATTAAAACATTAATCTTTGGCGCGTCCGACTTTGCGTAAGCAGTCGAGGATTGATAGTCGCGTGCTGTATTTATGCTCAGTTGATGTTTTTTCAAGTTTTGTCATGGCAAAAGTTGGTAAAGTTTAAGTAGGATTCGTGATTCGGGATGAAGTTGGAACGAAATGGATAAGGATGCGAACTTGTCGCCATCAATCTTCGAACGCAAATTGTTTACATCTCGAAAATGAAAATCGAATGTAGTTTTATGGACTTTTTCCATAAACAATCTGGATGCGCATTTATAATTATTGAATGTGCTTAATGAGATGAATTAAACGAATTGTATTACGCCTCTGCACTAATTCGATTCGGCGCTAAGGGAAAGAAACGACTGCTTGATGGAACAAAGCGTAGAATAGTGGGACCAATTTTGATTTAGTTTTATTGTTCTTCCACTAATACGTTTATGGCCTAAGGCGTTTTGATAAAATTTCCAAATTAATTAATAAGTTTGTAAGCAAACTAAATAAATGTTGTGCACACTGTAGGGATAAATAATTTACACAAAAATGGAAATTTTAATTAAGGTAATTCGTTTTTCAATTACCTACCTACCTACAGAATGTTGTTGGAACATAGTTCCTTTATGAGTGTATGTATGTGCAATTATTAAATATTTAACTGAAACATTTTAATACACATTTCCCTGCTTTAACTTTTTGATTAAATATTCTTTTCAAAACTACAATAATTTGAAGTGAATTGTTTTAAAATACCACACGGAAACTTTCTGAAACTCCAGAGAGCTAATAAACTAGAATGTCTTTATTTTTCTGTGTATTTTTTAAAAACAAAACTTTATTTTTTACTCTTATTTTCTAACAAATGTAAACAAGTTATTTTATAGATTTTTCATTTTTAATTTTTATAAAATTTCAGGCCTTGAATTTATTAAAAATGTTCAAACATAATTTAATTCATGTAAAATAGCTCATTGTAAAAACAGCACTTGATTACCTACTTCTTAAAAACAATCAGGTATATTTTTAATAATTTCAACATTTTTCAACCATATTTCAAAAAATGTTCAATCAAAACGTTTAGCAATTTTATTCACTAAAAGTCGTACGTAACTACTAAGTATTTAGTTATTCCAGTTTGCTTGATAATAATTCTAAAAATAACTTAAGGAGTTTGTATAAAATTTGGAAATTAATTAATAAGTTTGCTAAATAAATTTGTTGGCAACTAATTTGCGCATTTGCAAAGAATATCAACAATCGAGCAAAAATTTGATACGAGATCCGAAAACGCTAAAAGCGTAGTTTGAAATTACATTATGCTACTTTAAACATCATCACCGCATTATGTAATAATAGTAATTACATATACGGATATGCTAATGCATTAACCATTCGCTTACAGACGTGCCCGAGCTGGTGGTCTACACGACAAAGCCGAACGAGCAACTCGAAATCAAGACGATCTACTTTACGCAATGCGAACCGAGCTGGTCGCTCGACACTGACACGATTTGGACGGTTTTGAAAATGTTCCTGCTCTACGCCGTGCCGCTACTCTTCATGACGATCACGTACGTCCAGATCATCAGGGTGCTGTGGCGGTCAGGCAACGTGAATCACCATGCGCCAGGTAACAATAATATTTCCGTTCAAAACCTAATTGCACATCTTGTTCGGCGAAAGGCGTCGATCGAGTTAAAGAAGGTCGACGAATTTGCATAGACCGGCAAATTGTTTTGTTATTCGATTTTGTTGTTGCAATTGAATTTGGCGTTTCCGAACGGGGAAATGAGCCGTGTGTGTGTTTGTGTTTGTGTATGTTTTTTTTTCTATTTTTTAATATTTGTTCGACTAAGTAAGCAATAAAACGTGCGTTGAATTTTACGCACGCATATACATATATCGATATAAATCTTCACGTCACTTCACAGAAATGTTTCAATTAAGTTTCGGTTTATTTATTTGTTGTTGAAATAAATAGTCTGTCATGCAAATTTGCTATTTTTAAATAAGCGATTAGGTATCTACGAATAAAATCGCATGTTAACCCAACGCAATAATAAATTTCAACAAATTTCAGCAATGTTTCAATTGACTTATAAAAATAAACAATATTTATTGCTTATCAGATTGTTAGGAAAACTCACAGAAAACATTTTAAAAACAATTTAAATCATTTGAAAATTACCACCAAGTAGACGCTTAGCATAGCTTATTTCAACTTCCAGCATTTTTTTAAGAAGCTTACATAATGATTTTAAACACCTGCTAAAATTGTTTTGATCTTTATGTATACAAAAGTTAAGCTAAAAGATGTCTATAAAAAGAAAGATTAATTATGGTATAAATACACCAATGGTTTTCATAAATGAAAGCAAATTTTCAGAACTATTATGAAAAATTATGTTAAATTATTCAAAATTAAAGTTAATTATCAAATTTATTAAGAAAATATTTAAAAATGGATGTATTTTTGCAATTAATTTACTTGAATCATATTAAAATATTTTTTAAATTAACAACAACGATTAAAAAACATCCATTAAAAATCAAGTGTTAACACAGAGCAGCAATAAAAATGTCGAAACGAGACAATGTTTATCGAAAGAATGTACTATCGTGAACATTTTGTACACGCATTTACGTACATACATGTTGTAGTTTAGTTTTAATCTACAATAAAACATGTGAATATAAATCTTTCATGGTGTACGATTCTGAATAGTTAAAATATATTTACAACGCTGCGAACAGCTTCAGCTACAGTGAGCGCGTTCAGCACCACGTCACGTGGGAGAATAATCTATATTTTAAGCTGATTTTCTAGAAAAAAATATTAGAAAATATTCTGTATATTTGGTGGCTTGGTGCTTTTAAGTCCTAATCAATACCAGCAAAAAAAAGGAGATTAATCCGATTCGGTGTGTCTTCTCACACAGAAATATAATTGCTTCGTTTTGTCGGCGTGTAATAATAAAGCAAGAACCGCTGCTGCGTTCACCGTGAATCAAATAAAACACGCAAAAAATTTCATTCACGAAATTATTTTTATGTCAAATACTGTAGCAAGATTAAAAACTCGATTTTCTACACAATATTAACTATTTTCAATTTCAACTAAAAGTTTTTCCAACAACATTGAAGCACTACCTTTTAATTATTATCAAAAAGTACTTATATCATCTTTAATAGATGATGATATTATTCTCAGAAAAATCAATTACTAAATTCACAAAAATACATGTTAGTTTTCTATATAATGCAAAAAATATAGATTTTTTAAATAAACATCATTATTTTTTAATAAAGTGAAGTATAATTGTGAAAGTTTTTTTTTAAATTTGTGGTAATAAATTAATTTCAATTTTAGTCATTTTGCAATATTGAATACGAATATAATTAAATTTAATCTTTAACTTTCCTTGAGGAAACAAATCTGTAATAAATTCTTGGAAAGTCTTAATAAAATATTTTATTGTAAAACTCGTTTTATTCTCACATTTTTTAAGTAAATCATTAAAAAAATGCTGTGAAAGTTTGCAACTTTTTTTATTAAATAATAATATCCAGCACATTTCTATGTCAAGCCGCTTTCGTTAGAGAATAATAGAAATATTATATGTGGTTGATTTTAAGCCCTAAATCAATACCGAACATTAATCCGATCGTGTGTTTTCTCTGAGGAGAAACACACAATTGCTTAGTTTTTTGCTGTTATTTTTTTAAGAATCAAAACAAAAAATAATAATTCATTTCGCGATGAATTATATAAGTGTACGAATTGTTTATGGTAATTAATCAACAAACGCGGGATGAATTAAAAAAGTGTGATTTATTATTGCGTGCCAGGCACTATCTTAATAAAAAATGTTTATTTCGCGGCACGATGAGAAAAAATGATATTAAAACTACAGCAAGTATGTATTCGAGTTCGAGCAAACTTTCATAATAATATCGCTATTAGTTTCTTAATAAATTTTCGACTATACCAATATTTGTTACGCAAGCAAACAAAAATTTGAAAATAATTGTTGTTGTTTTATTTTATCATCTTCATACTTTTCGCTTCATCAATCTTCATAAGGTTGTTTCCCCGAAAAAAAAAAACCTAAACTTTATTTCGAAAGTTTTAACAATAGATAAATTGACGCCGTTCGTTTAATAGCAAAAAAATCGTGCAATGTTTAAACTGACAATATGTTTCAATAAGTTTGTCTCCGCTTTTCATTTCAGGTATACAGGGCCAGGGCAGACAGAACACATTTTTCATGAACACGAACACGAACATTGAGATACAGCTGCGCTCACGGATAAAAGCTGCTAAAATGCTGGTCGCCGTTGTTGTCATGTTTGCATTTTGCTATTTCCCCGTTCATTTGCTCTCCTTGCTCAGGTAAGATATTACACTCTTATCAACTCGTTCGCTCTTTGTATGTGTGTGTGTGTGTTTGTCAAATGAATGCTTTTCGTGTGCAACATCTAACAGATGAAAGCAGCAAATATGCAAAAGCATAACTTTCACAATTTGTGAATATTAAATGTAGAAACATTCAAAATAACTCGTGTTTTGCTAATTTTATCACTATATTTGCGTTCTCCGTAAATAGCTGTAAAAATTTAAGGTTTCCCTATAAAAATAGCAACCATTCTTATTTGAAATGAAAAGAACAGCATCAATTTTCTCTAATATACAATCCAATTCAAATATTTCTTTGAAATCATATACCGAAATACTTAAAATTGGCATATTTAAGTTTCTGCAAGCGATTGTTTCATTATTTTCACTAAGCACACTTCTTAAGAATGACAAAATTATAAAATTTGTTAAAAATAATTTTTAATAAAGGATTTAAATAATATGCAAAATATTGATTTGCAATCACAATTTTCCAATAATAAATAAATTAAAATTATTTGCAATATATCATGTTTCATCAATTTCAATAGCTATTTATATCACATTCGTCGCAATATTTGGCTTATTTATAAATATTGCAAATTAATATACATACTAGATATTGCAACAAAAATGCAAACAATTTAATAACCAATCGTAATATAAATTTTCAATTTATTTAAAAATATTCACAACTATTTTATTTATTAAAAAAATCTGACAAAAAACAAATTGCAAAAACAGTTTGTTCATTTCGATATAGCTTAATCGATTTATCTTAAAACAACATTTTGAAAATTTAGTCTATTTTTATGAATGATGATTTGTTAGTTGTTTTGAAATCCAAATGATGTTAATCAACATTTTAATGCAAATTCTTAACATTGTTATCCATTCTTAATGAAGAGTCTGACGCAGATCAAATTTGTGTAATTTTCATAGTTCGCTGAAAATCGGACGCTGGTAAAGTTTCTCGGAAATGTAACCGTTTTGCTTATACAATTCAACTACTTAATGCATTTAGACATTCCATTTTGCGCGAGTAAAATGCAAGATGAAATAAAATGAATCGAAAAATTCGATAAGCCACTTTTAGCACTTAGTAGACGTTTCGGGCGCCACGTTCATTACGACGCCGCTTTTTATCCATCATCATAGCGCGCGTACCTGTTGCGTTACGTCTACACAACATTAAACAACAATTTCGCCGCCACTAGAAAGAATGCGCCTTATTTTATATGCATGGATTTCATCTCAAAAAATCGACGCACATTCGCTTGACGCGCGAGTAGGAAAATTTGTGATCATACCATTACGATATGCATGAAAATCGCACAATCCCATTAAAATATTAATCAATAATTTAATTTCGCATTTTAATTATAATTTAGAAAGCGGGCGCGCATTGAATGCGAAGCGAAAAAAAAGTCGCATGGCAGAATAATTAAACATTTAATATTTTAACTATGCAGATGGATGGCAATGTTTAATTACAGCCGTGCCAGTTACTCTTCATACTTCTATTTTTGTTTAAATATTTACGTAATTTAAATATTGCGTTTGGCGATCAATTTGAAGAAATTCATTACACTACGAAGAAGAATAATAAATTTCAATTTAAGCTTCGAGTGATTAAAAATCTAAAGTGTATCGAAATCGATACGGCTGTAAATTATATTACAGCGAGATTTAATCAACATCAAAAGAAAAATCGACAGCGACAGCGACAAAGACATATCGCATATTGGCAATCGTTTTCAGCGACGCTTAAATCGAAAACATTCATAATGGGCTTACTCCAATAGACAAATTAGACGCTTATTTATTGTTTTATTCTGATCGAATTACAAATTGATCGCCCGAACAGTTTTATTGCGCAACGATATTTCATTGTCGCGCCAAAAAATAAAAAAGAGAAGCGACGAGCAATAATAATTAGGACCCCGCACAAAACACTGTGATTTTGGACCTCATTGAAGTTTTTTAAAATTTTGATATGTTGTAGTTTAGGACATCCTGAACAAATGTCCCCCGGTCAAAAAACTTTTAAATGGACAGTTTTTGAGATATAGCTGTTAGAAGCCACTAACTGCACAAAAGACTAGCGTTTTTGAACCTCACTGAAAAGGTGTGAGATTCTAATATGTTATAGTTTGAGACCTCCTGATGAAAAGTTCCCCGGGTTAAATTTTTTTTAAATGGACAGTTTTTGAGATATAGAGGTTAGAAATCTCACTGAAAAGTTGTAAGTTTCTAATATATTATAGTTTGTGACCGCCTGAATAAAAGTCCTCCGTGGTACAAAACTCAAAAAATGGACTGTTTTTCAGATATAGAGGTTAGAAGTCATCAACTGCCATACTTTTATGTCTGTATTCGTGTGTGGTGAATTAATAAAATTATTTTTTGTCGTAGGTCGCATTCCTAAAAATACATTGTTTGTTTCTTATTTCGATAATTAAAAAACAACGCTCGATCACAGTGTTTTGTGCGGGGTCCTTTATGCAAATAAAATTGACGGTTTATTATGAATTGTAAGCGAGATAGCTTGCCAGCATGCAAATGCAAAACAATCATTCGAATAACAAATTGTGTAAGTGTATTTATCACGTGTTTACATTTATTTGAATTATTCATCAATTAAATAAATTTTAGTGACTATTAGCCAAACTAAACAGCAGAGTTTTTGCATTCATATTCTAGTATACAGTATGTTTAAAAATGATTATTATTTATAGTTATATTAGGTCTACCGGAAAGTTCTGTCCGTTTGAGAAATAAAAAAAGTGTAATAAATCAGTTAATACAAATTTTTTAAACAAAAATTAGTACTATCTATTGCATTCTTACTGTACA
>JARJDW010009240.1:0-23843 GCA_030264715.1 Adinopsis sp. GC000173
TCTATATGTGTGTGTATGATTTTTTTCTGATAACGAAAAAATAAAATCTTTGCCGCGCGATAACTTTACACACACAGAAAATTTAATTTTTGCTGCTGCCGCTGCTGCGTTGAGAAAGCGATTTTTGTTTCGTTTTTAAATAGCGGCACGCAAATAATGTTGTTTGTATGTAAGCGAGTATAAAAGGGCGCGCACCACCACCACCAGCAACATTTTCTTTTCTTTTCGCTCTCCTTTTCTATACTTACATGGTATGTATGTGTGTGTGTGTTGTGTTGTTTTATTTTTTTTTCGGCGGGGTGGAAAAAGTTAAAAGTAAGAATGTAACATTGTATAAAGGTACTTTACAAGTAATAAATGAGAGTAAGCAAGGCATGCAAGGAGTCATGCAAGTGTGTGCCCCATTTCGCTATAAAAGTCAACGAGTAATATAAAATTCTAATATAAAACGGCCGGATACAATCTGAAAATACATTGTGGCATGATGGAAGCAGCAGGAGGGTGGCGGTGGTGGTTTTAGAAACGACGACGCGACGCGGCGCGTAATCGATGCATGGGTAGTTTATGTATTATATATGTGAGTTTATATTTTCTGAAAGACCGAAAATCTAATTTATAAAGAAAACAAACACACACACACACACACACACACACGCCGTTTTTTTCCGCTTCCGAATGGAATTTATACGTTGTATTATATATATAAAATGTGGATTCTTATAACATTGTACGTAAATATTTATTGAGTGAAAAAAAATACGTTCGTGCGCACGATGAAGCCTACACACCCCCGTTCAAGTTTTCCATCAAAAAGCAACATATCATTCACTAGCTAAATACATTTTTTACATAATTAATTAGGTATTAAGAATTCTTAGTGATGTTTTGCGGCGATATTTATATGCGTGACAACGAAATCTAAAAAATGAAGTAAAGAAGGTAGATTTGACTAAATAACAATTGTAAAAAGTGAAGAAGCTAAGCTTTGATTTGCTATAGTTTATTACAACTCCATTCAGTGACTTTTTCTATGACAATTTTACCATTATTATCAATAAACTCTGAAAACGAAAAAAATCTTGAAATGTTTGACACAAATGATTTGAATTTGCAATGATTTATATTATATAAAAATTTGTGTTTCGGTATTCGATATGAAAACTTCCAATACACCGACTTTCCATACTCTATAGCGCAGTGAAGTTTTTAATTAGAGTGATGCATATTATACTAGTTTATACACCCTTCTAGTACTAATTAAAATTAAAATTTTTATTGCCACCGCTTTTAACACAAAATATATGATGTTGCCGCATACCTTGCCATGTTTGACACAAATAATTTGAATTTGCATTGATTTATATAAAAATTATTTGATGAAAACATCTCTGAGTTTCCATACTGTGTACACCGTAGTTAAGTTTTTAATTAGACGGATGCATATTATCCTAGTTTATACTCCCTTCTAGTACTAATTAAAATTAAAATTAAAATTTTTATTGCCACCGCTTTCCCACAAAATATATGATGTTGCCACATATCTTGCAACGTTTGACACAAATGATTTGAATTTGCATTGATTTATATAAAAATTATTTGATGAAAACTTCCAATTTACTAAGTTTCCATACTGTGTACAGCGTAGTTAAGTTTTTAATTAGACGGATGCATATTATACTAGTAGTCTATACTGATATTCCCTACTACTAGTACTAATTAAAATTAACATTTTTATTGCCACCGCTTTTCTACAAAATATCATTTTTAAGCGTAGTTAATTACGCAAAATGTGTTGGGGCGGCGCAATTTTTTTAATTTCACTCCTTTTCTCAACAACAACACCAACAACACTACAATACCATTTCAGCGAAATTTAATTACATAAATGATGAGTCATTTCAATTCGCATAATAATTTAAATTGTACATACACATACACTTGCTGTGTATATATAGAAAGGGAAATAATGCGGGTCGTGTTGCTAGTGCTGTTGTTGTTGGCTGGTTGCATATGGGGATCGACTACAACAGTAGTAGCAGTAACGAAAGGTTGCTTCCCAAGAGTACCCAAAAACTGTCCGTCTATGCCACAAGACAAATTAGTGTGGAGGTTATTGTAATGCCCGGCGTACGATTTATATTAAAAGCGGCAACTTGTCAGAAATTTAATCTCTTATAATTGCACATGTCATCCGTTTTGTTTAATATGTAATAAAATTTATATATCTATATATATATACATATATAAATCGATTTTTTCATCATGTCGCATTTGCATTCAGATCCCGGCACAAAAATAATGCGGAGATTTTAATTAATTTCGCGTCGGCGTTAAAAGCTTTTAATAAATACACATATACATACATAATAACAATAATGAATGATTGAGAAATGCGCGGAATAATTCGCCGTTTTAAAACATCATCGGATTTGACTAGACGTTGTCGACGATTTCGGGAGAGTGCGGTAAGTAAAAATGGCACACTTTACCCGACCGACAACGACGCGATGTTTCGCTCGCTCTTTCTCTGTTTCGTAAATGTATATATGTATATAATGCGGGACGAGGCTTCGAGCAGCAAATTTAGGAGTCGATTATCATTTTAACTGCTGCTTCACTTAAAGGCACTTAGAGTTTCTTTTGTTGGATTCTCGAGACGTTGGTTGGATGGGTTGGGGGAGGGCGAACGACGACGGCGAAGGAAGAAAAACATGCAAAGAGTTTGCAAGAGTAGCTATTTCAGTAATGCTATGGGTATGGGTCTTCCGAGGCCACTTGTGCTTATTCACCGCAACAGAAAGCGAATAGTATTAGAATTAAATAGACGGGTTTTTTTCCTTATTCTTTCTCTCCTCTTCTTATTCGTCTTCTTTATCCTAACATACTATATACGTCTTCCTTCTCGATATACGCGCACACATAGAGTGAAAAAACTTTTTCTTGTATTATTGGCCCACACTCTTTTTTTATTTTATTTACTTCTTTGCCAAGTTTATTATTTGCAACAAACTAAGCAGAGTGCATTATCATCTAGCACAGTGCTGTTCAAACTGTGTGTTAACTATTAAAAAACTCCAATCAAAGTTAAATTTTATCTAAAACAAAGTATTACCAGTGCTTTTCAACCTGTTGGGCTTGCCCTTCTAAACGTAAAAGAGAGCTTTTGGAAAATATCACATCAAAGCTATATTTTAGAACTTTATGTAGAACATCTGGTAAAAATATTGCCATATACCAGTGGTGTTCAAACTGTTGGGCTTGTTCTTCCAAATGTGAATGAGACAACTTTTCGGAAAACGTCACATCTAAACTAAATTTTAATGCTTTGTGTAAAACATCTATTAAAAGTGTTGTCCTACACCAATAGTTTTCAATCTGCTCTTCTTGTTCTTCACAAAGTGTGCGGTTTTTAAAACTATCTAATACAACAAAACAAAGACTTGATGACTTTAGAATGTTTGTAGACCACTGATTTGCTATTTGCTGTGTCTTGTAATTTAATTCAAAGATTAAAAAAAATAAATATAAGTAAGACAGTGTAATAATTGTAATAAATCTTTGGAAAACTTGTTTACTTAGGGAAACGAAGAAGGGAGGGGGGAGATCAGAAAGAAGTTAATTTATAAATTTACATATTACATTCATGTAAATGCATTCCTTATATAATGTTTTGTAATTAATTAATAGTATAACGTACTTAATTACAATTTAATATACGACTAACTGCATAATAAAATTTGTAGCTTTCCGAGATTTATTACAAATGTATGTAAACACAGCGGGCTGCTTTATATTTAGTTTATTATTAATTATTATTAATACATACACTGCAAACGCAAATTCTTATGATAATCGCTTAAATTAATATGTCATTGCTTGAATATTTCTATATCTATATGATTAATTTATTTATTATTACAGAAAATTAGCGGTCGGATATTTTTATAATTTATGAATCGTTAGTGCACACACCAACGCAAAGAAAGTTTAATTTATTATTAAACTACATAAAATTTACATACATAGATAATGTTTATTTAATTTAATTTAGTGCAGCATTAAAAATTTTAAATTATTGCTTAAATATGAAAATAGATTATTAAATATTGTGTAGTATAAGAAAGAGATGATGAGGTAAAATGTAAATTGTATAAATAGATTTATTCAAGAAGCCAAAGTATTAGAATATTCTGTTATTTAATGCACTAAAATAGGAAAAATGATTATTAAATATTTGTATGAGAAGGGGATGATGGACGTGTAGGGGTGTTGTTTCGATGAGGTAAAATGTGAAACGTGTAAATAGATTAATGTAAGAAGCTAAAGTATTAGAATATTCTGTTTATAGATGAAAAGTTTGTGCTCCCGTCGACATGCACAGGCACACACACGCCCCATGTAATATTCTTTAGTGGGGCGCAGGGGAGAAGAGAAGAGAAGAGAGAGACGAGTAAAGTTTCTATAAGTTATTCATTGTACAGTAGTTTGTAATTATTTTGTGCCACCAATCAGAAATTGTACGCAGAAATCTCGTCCCAGTGCAATTAGCAGAGTTCCTTATTAATTAATGCAAGCCGCTTACAGACAGTTTACTTAAGATTCGGCCGGATATGAGATCAGGCGCTCTCTCCTCTCTTGCGCTGAGGGTATAACGTAATCAAGCTCGCCTCACTCCTTCTTACCATGCCCCAGCCAGCAAGATAATTATTTCGATAAATTTAATATGATCCATACAAGCACGTAGGTGGTTACCTTAATTGTTATTGTTAATTTCCTGCCTCGGGTAATGTGTATTTGCTGAGAGCTGCTTGATTAGAGCGGCACGTTAATATTTGATCGGTCCATAAATCCACCAACACACACACTCACACACTTATATAATTTATCTTCATGCATATTATTCTGTTTTCGTCATCACCATTATCTTTTATACACATCCAATATTAATGCAATTAAATTTTTACTATTTCATACATAATCGTCTAGCGCTCGAAACTACAATATTATACTACGTCGTCGTTGAATACTCACTTGTACAATTTAACATTTACAAAAGCGGTAATTCCATTATCGTACTTGTATGTTTTATTATTTAATATTTTGATACAAGCAATGATACTTTTGATAATTGCTGCATTTTTCTTCTTATCCGTGAAGAGAAACTATAATACCTATTTTTCATTCAAATAAAGAGTGATAAACTATATTTAAAATTAATACAATAACATTTTTACAACTTTACTATTTCGTAAATAATTGGTCTACATGTATACTACAGCATCTTTAAATACTCACTCATTCAATTTAACATTTATAAAGCGATAATTACATTGTCTTCTGGTACATTTTATTGAAATCAGCCAAATTAGTGCATTTTTCTTCTTACCCGTGAAGAGAAATTATGATTCCTATCTCACATTCAAATACTTTTCTAATTCATACATCATTTTCTATCGCTAAACTATAATACTAAGACCTCTTTGAATACTTGTACAATTTAACATTTACAAAGCGATAATTGCATTGTCTTCGTGTACATTTTATTATCTATTTTGATACTTGCGGCAATTTCTCCACACATTTTATTGCAATCAGCCAAATTGGTGCATTTTTCTTTCCTTATAATTACAATATCTCTCCCATTCAATTAAAATGTAATAAATTATATTATTAACAGTTGGAAGATTTATGTTTTAAAATTAGAAAGCAATTATCCTTTAGTGTGAATAATAATAATAATTATTATTGCTTTATTTTAGCAAAAAGATAATTGAAATATAGTAGAAATTGTAAAAGCGAAATGGATAAAATTAATTGACATTTAATAATCTTAAATAAATTGCTTGATTTGCACAATTGCATTTAATTCTATAAATACACGCCTGCCTCACAATCAATGTTTATATGCAATCGCTAAAATGTTAATGATGTCGAAATAATTTATTCCACTTAATAGCAGCAATGCAATTTGGTGACAGAAAAATTCCCAAAACGCCTCTACACCACTGTATCGTACTGGCTTTACAGGCTGAAAGTGCATTTTCTGATTCTGTTTACCATACATATATATATATATCATTCTTTCTAGGAAAATAATAGCAAATTCTTGTAGCAGTCTATTAGCAGAAAGGATTTATTTTCATTTCGGGTTGAAAGTGGATAGAGCACTAAGTAAGACTAAAAAATCAAGTGTTGTCTTCGTATAGCCATCAGTATAGCCCAGTGCTTTAATGGCTGGTGGCGGTGGTGGTGGCATGATGATGGCCCCACCTGTACTATATATCCTAGTTGGAGGACAAGCAGGCGCGCTGCTTTTGCTTCTTGCTTTGATCCATCATTATAATGGGATTGTCTTGTTCGGTGATTACAATGGGGCACTCAACCCAATCACTTCGTCTTCCTCCTTCTGCTTCTTCTTCGTCGTCTTCCTTTTTTCCACACACACCGCCGTTTTTTTTTCTTTACACTCGCTCACGATTTATTTATACATCGCATCCATCCATCTTTTAAGCCAAAATCAATTCATAATTACTTTGGTATATAGTAAATAATTGCTAATAAATAATGTGATGTTTAATGGCCAACTTACTATTTTATGAAAGAAAATGCAAAAAAAATCGTTCAAAATTTTCCCAAGCAAAGAAAAATTCATCCTAAATTTAATATACTTTATAAAATATAAGTCAGCTTCTAAAAGCCACTCAAAAATGAAGGTAGAACAATTTTGTAGTACCTATTTAGATATATTGATTACATTCATTTACTTCACTTTAGTTATAATAAATTTATCAGTTTTGCAATAATTAAACTCGTTAAAAAAACGTTCAAAATTTCTCCACATCGAGAAAAATTAATTCCAAATTTAACAACAAGTCGGCAAATGACTGAAAAATGAAAATATTTTATCGATTGCATTTTTTCAATACACGTAACTTTATATAGTTTACTTTTGTCATTATAAATTTATCGGGTGTAAGTTAATAAATCAATTATTCCATTAATGAAATAGAGCAAACTACTTGAAATTCGATTACTCAACATTGAATAATTTCCAACAGATAATAGAATTAATTGATTTTTTTTCTACTACTACTACTATACGACAACGAGGAATGCAGATTAAACAACTTTATTAATGTTATTATATATAGATAATGACTATCTTACACACAAAAAGCTAACAGTTTATTATTAATATTAATAATGCGGAATTGCAATTCAATGTTAATTAATCATTCATTCGTTTTTTTTTGTCCTGTCTATGTGTGTGTAGATTTAGAGGATTTGCATAAGAAATTGTATCTATTAGAAAGAATGCGCAATGAAATCTCCCATCATTTCCATTCCGCATTAATAATATAATTTAATTCTTCAAGCGCGCGCGCGCACAACGAGTTTTTGTTTTAAATGCAATCTAAAGAATTTTCCACAACAACACAAAAAATGCGCGCATTATTATATTGAAATAACATTACATTATTATTATATTAACTGTTATTTATTATTATGCAAAATTTATTACTGGAAGAAGAAAAGCGGCTTAATAGCTGTGATGGAATTATAATAAAATGGAAGCGTTTTAATTTTCACCTAAATTAATTTTTTGCCTGATAGTGAAGACTTTAAATAAAGTGGGTCTAAAAAATAATTTCGGGCTGCATTAAAACATGCTAGAAACTTTTTGAACTGCCCACGTAATACTCCAAACATATGAAATTTTTTTTTGTGTTAATCAAACTGAAATTAAATTTTGCTAATGTACCTTGCTATAAATTTCACCCAACTACCATATTTTTCTCCTTTGGCTGTAGGTATATTTTATTTTTGATGGGTGATTTGTAGTGCGCACTGACATAAATCGCCCAACCGTGTTATATATATAATTAAACGCGCCTTTTTTTTTCTTGCTCTCTTATCATCATCGGGCTTTTAGGCAATTACAGTTATGACTTCCGGAAGTTTCGTTTTTTTTTCTTTTTCTTCTTACTCTCGCTCGGCCGTTTGTTGTTGATGTTTGTATGCGCTTATTACGACCGCGTGCTAACTATGAGGACGGCCTTATTAGGAAACTTTCTTATATATCATATATATCGCCCCCGAACTATAATACATCGGTAAAGTTTGACACGTTGACGGATGAGTGTTTTTTCTTCTTCTTCTTCTTCTTCTTCTTGTAACGTGTGATATATTATAAATAACACCCCCACCAGCAGCGCAGCACCAGCAGCACCCGAAAAACACTCGAATTAGATTTATTAGATAAACATCGAAAGCATATGTCTCTCTGTGTATGTGTGTGTGTGAGAACAAACAACTTTTCATTATTGTTTTTAGTTTTTATATCATATCGTGGAAAGTTGCGCGAACATGCGCAATATCCACCCCGCGCTTTATATTTCTTTCTCTGTGTGTGTGAGTGACTGTTCTTTTTTTATTATCATACATTTAATTTCTTATCGGGAAAGTTTTAATGGGCGCTGCAGCAATCAGTCGTAAAATTTTCGTAAATTAATTAAATTTTATTGTTTGTGCGCGCGCGTTTGCGATTTTAAACTTCGAAAATTAAAACGCGCTCCTATTTTATTAATTCCATTAGCTATTAAACGGTACCGCTTTTCTTTGCGGGGAGTAACATTTTGCATTAATAATAATGTTATGTTATTTCAATACAATCATTAAATTTCGCCATACGTGGAGCCTCTGAAAAGTTTCTAGCTTTTTTCAGTAATTTTTAGTGCAGTCAAAGAAGAATCAAACAAGAAAGGGCAAAAATTTTCTGCGCAAAGAAAAATCCATAAAAGAATTTTGGTTTAAGTGGATGTGGTAATGATAAAAAACTAATTTGGGCTTCACTAAAAATTACTAAAAAGTCTGTATGTGTCTTTTTCTCCCATGTTATATAAAGTTTTTTGTTTCTTTTGTGTTAAACGAATCGCACTGTATATATAATAAGAAGAAACATTTCACGATCCTCGCGTATTTAATTACTGTTTGAATTATAATTTGATTATTAAAAAATTTAAAGTCTCGAATGTTAATTAAATTGCGTACGGCACGAAAAAGAAAAGCTAATGAAATGTCAGGACTCGAGAGATTGTGATTAATTGTAAGATAGACTATATGGGCACGAAGAGAATGAGGCACGAGGAACAGGGTGAGGAGGAGAGGGAGGGGGGACGAGGAAAGGGAGAAGAAAATGGGTTTATTAAGTTTTCACTTTGGTGGAACGAGGACGCCGAATTAAAAACTTGCAATGTGTATGTGTGTGCGCTGAAAGAAAGAGAAGGAGGTTTGTTTTCTGATTAAATTTTCCCTCGCGCTTCGACTTTATACACACATACACACACATTCCCCACCCCGTATAACAACAAAACTTGTTTTTTAACTGATGAAAAACGTTTTAAAATGTATTTAATTAACTAACTATATAGTTTGTGCAAGCGCTGCAGCAAAAAAACACACGAGAACCTAAAAGATAATATAATATATATAAAATTTTCGTTGTATTCGCATTGTGTTATCTTTTTAATGCTTTAAAACTTAATAATAACGTTGCTCGATTTCATTTAATTAAAGTATTTTAGTTTATCAATTTCGACAAAAAAAATATAAGCGACTAATGAACATCCGCTGAAAAATAAAATAGGTATTATCCCAAACAAAAACAGTAATTCTTTTATATTAATGCTTTCTAAACGCTAATGTTTCAAAACTTAATAATTTAATTAAAGTATTTTTCCCCAGTGTTTAGTTTATATTTAGTTTATCAATTTTGAAAAAATACAGCGGCTAATGAACATCCGCTGAAATTCATTGAAACAATCACATAATTTATCAGCCACCAAACAAAACCCTCATTCTTTTTTATCATCATCGCCTATGTTTTGTTGTTGTATGTCTAATCTCTGCGTTTAATTAATCTCCTCGTCCAACTAAACTAAATTTTTAATATAATATATATTTAGTAGATAGATATTTATATAATATAATGTATAAACGCAGAAATTTAATTAAATGAAAGGAATTTCATTGTAATTTTAATAATTGTGCATTGAAGCATTTTATTGCAATTATAAATTTAGCGTTTTATTATATTACTCGAGCTATATACATTTTTTTTTNGAAATTTAATTAAATGAAAGGAATTTCATTGTAATTTTAATAATTGTGCATTGAAGCATTTTATTGCAATTATAAATTTAGCGTTTTATTATATTACTCGAGCTATATACATTTTTTTTTCTTATTATTTTATTAATATTCACACCAACTTTGTGCAATTAATCGCATATTAAATTATGCCGCATATATGTGAAGAAAAAAAATTATAATTCTCTATTAATTGATTATTTTATTGCTAATTGATAATTCAAGGTGTGTTTTCATAATTAAAAACTTTTCATAGATGAAATAAATCTTTGCATATTATTAACACAATTATAAATTATTAACGTCATCGCCGTTAATTAACATTTCACCAATTTCATTCACATTCATCATTATCTGCTTAGGTATTTAAAAATTTAAACAGTGGCTCCCAAACTTTTTCGTGCAAATTAACAAAATTTTGCTTGAATTTAACCATTTTGGTGTTAAATCATAACGTCTGTTGTTGTTTTTATCATCATCTCGCATTTTTTGATGCATCTGAACCGCATAAATTATGCGAATCGACTGAACAAGGAGCGAGCGAGTAAGAGAGCAAAAACGCGCGCGCGGTTGTAAAAAAAAGTAGAATTTATATTTATCAAAATCTCCAGGGAAGCAGAATGCCTTTAAGATATAATGTTACAGCTTGTACATTTTTGCGATATGTGGACGTGAACCAAACATAGAGTTTTAATATCAGCGCGCACAAACACATATTCTATGTATGTATGTTAAAGTAAGTATAAATGCATGTAGATGATGCGGTGCCGGTGCAAGAGAATGCGAGAGAAAGAGAAGAGAATTCATACATTATTTATGCGAATATTTTCCAAACAGTCGGCGGTCAGTACTTAAATACTGTTGCCCGCGTGCGCAAAATGCAAAAGAGATAATAAAGTAATATCACCCAGAGGTAAACACGACTAACAATATAAGCAACTCTATCCCACTGACAATACACACAAACATGCTAAAATAAAATAAAAAAAAACGATGGAGGAAAGAAGCAAAAGAAGAAGAAGAAGAAGAAGAAAAAAACTGTACATAATACGATGTGTATTATGCGCTGTTCTGTTTGTTATTATTAAGTGGAAATTCATACTCCTATCTTACATGTGCGCGAGGAATTATCAAAATGGAAGAAATATGTTAATCATTTTTATAAATCTCCAGAAATTGTTGCCTTGTTTTCATACATACATAGATATGATATAAAGTGCTTCTAATAAATTATACCACAATTTTATATTACGATGCACATTCTTACATGTAATTAACCATCACCGTACTTGATACACTTTATCTATCTATACAACCAGATTATTTAAATACATTAATATTCTTTGACGTATAAAGTTAAACTAATTTAATTTCTATCGATATCAACTGCGTATTTTGATTGCCCACACTTTTTGTTATCATATCGCAGTTAATTAATGGTATCAAATTGAAATATATTCAAAGTGTCACATCAGGAAATGTAGATCAATTCCAAAATATTACACTTATTGTAAATTGATTAATTAATTGCAATAAACTTAATCGTATCAAATTAAAATATATTTAAAACTGTCACTGTGATAAAATTAAGCAGCTTCGGAAAAAGTAGATCAACTCGATTCGAATACATCAATTTATTGATTAAAATCGGTTGATTAATGTTTCCAGTTTTTGGTGGAATAAATAAATAATTTTAAATATGACAAATTCTATATCATCATTTTTAAATATAACATTTTATTAATTAATGGCAAAATACTTAATAAATCTGTCACAGAAAAAATTAAGTGGAATAACTCTAATTGAATGCATTAATTTCGATAAAAATGAATGTTTCCAGCTTTTGGTGGAATAAATAAATAGTTTTAAAGGACAAATTCTATATCATCAGAAAAAAAAATAAACAGTTTCATTTAAGAGCGTCAATTTTTATTCAAATCTTTTAATAAATATATAATTTTGATTGTAAATTAATTAGTTACAATAAACTAAATCGTCGCAGATTGAAATAGGTACATATTCAAAACGTCATGCAAATACAGCAATTTTAACTCATTATTGTTTGACAAAAATAATAAAATATATAATTTTTTTATTAAAAGAAAATAAAAATTATGCACCATCATTTTTATTAATTTAATAAACGTTACATTATTTATTGAAAATTAATTAATTGCAAGGGCACACAAATTTTAATGAATGTTTACACATTAATTATTTCCTGTTAGAAAATAATTTACCTATATTAATAAAATTGTGTTCAGTTAGATAGTTATACAAATTTATTATTTGCGAAGAAAGTTAACTTTTTCTACATTCCTAGCTATATGCGCTAATTTATTGCAATTATTTTAAATTTATTGTAAACAATTTAAATGAAATTAACATATTATATGGTTTAAATACGCGAGAGCGCACGTTGTAGGTAGCAGGTAGTTGAGTAAAAGTAAACTAATGTATAATCTTAATAACATCTCGGCTATTATAAAATGTAGTATAAAATAAGATTTATTTGTATAATTTCAACATACACACAGCGAACAGATTTTCTTTTCACAATAATTTGTGCATAGAAAGGCAGAGAATAAGAAAAAATAATAGGAAGGCAGCCTGCGCCTCACAATTTAAATAAAATAGATAATTCAAGTTGTTAGGTAGATTATAGCGCTGGAAGGAAGGAATATGCGAATAATACAGAAGAAGAGGATTCACAGTAAACCACACCTGTTGAATAGAATACACACACACACACACACACACATACACTCAAACATACAACTCAGTTAGCTCACAAGTTGAGAAGCACGACGACGACTTGCTGCTTGCTTGCTGCTTGTTCTCCTCCTTTTCGCTCTATGCAGATCGTATTATCATTAAATCATTTAAAAAGAAGGAGATGAATGAGCGAAGATGAAAAAAAAGTGAAACGCGCATCAACTTAAAGCCCTCAAGTATCATTTCGTATTATTATTGCTAGTTTGCATACACTTACTTACTTTATATATATCTACATATATATTTATCAGAAAATGGAATTATCTTGACAAATAAGAAAGCGGGCGCGATAATTGCGCTTAGGTATGTATTTTACATTTTTATTAGGTAAATTGTTGAGCTGCAATTTAAATAGCGATAAAATAAATTAACCAAGTAGTTTAATGACAAACACGAAACATTTTTTTAAAGAATAAATACTAAATCTGACAAGTTGTACAGAAAAATTCGCTAAGAATGCTTCTAAAATTTAAATAAAATTACAAGAAATCATTTTTCTGATTTAGTTTCATAGTATTTATATTTTTTATCAATTTACAACATTATAAATTATTCAGTCGTCAAAAATCACTGCAGGTCCTACCTACTACATAGCATTTCTAATTAATATAATTATAATTTAAAAATTTAATTGAAATGCGCGCGGACGGCATGCATAAGTATGTCAAAAATGTGCATTTGTCAAAGAATAACTGCCGGTCTGAATACGTAATATACCTACGTGTATAAATATATAATCCGCATTTAAGCGCATATAAAAACGGTAAAATATTTTTTAAGCGCTCATTGACAGGCGCTCGCTCCCCATATAATAAGCGTATAATTAACGCACAATTTTTGTTGTTTGTCACGATAATTTCGTTTTATTATATATACCGATGGTAGGTAATAAGCGTATGCAAAGTGGCAATAATAATGCAAGACGATGCAACCTGTAGGCATTTTTATTAACAATTCGAATATGATTAGTTGTAGATATTATTATTAAGTTTATTCAATGGTAAATATTTGACGTTGCAATTATTAGCTAGAAAAATATTACTAATTGACGAATATGATATTTACGTTTTATCTAATTTAAAAAAATCATATAATTTTTTTAAATTTTATTGCGTTTTTATCACTTATTGTTGTTTCTGTTCGCTTTTTTCATGTTTCCAGATGCGAAAAACGCGCAAAACAATCATATTATGAACTAATGAGTAGGCTCAAAACTTTTCAGACGACCCTCGTAGTATTAGACTTTTCGCGACTTGAATACATTGCTCAAGTTTGGTATAAAGCTCAAAAATCATTGGTATAAGCTACCGATTTATGCAATTAACAATTCTTACAGATTAAAGAACATCAATTTTATTTTATTTGCGAAATGTGGCAACGTTTTTATACGTTTATTAAATATGATGCATTTATTAAACGGTGTGTCTCGTGTGCATCGCATAAAATTAAGTTTTAATGTATAAAATTACCATCAGCGCCCGATTATTAATACGGAAGAAATGTGTGCGCCTTTTTCTGCTGCTTCATTAAAACTTTAATTTACTCAAAAATTATGCACAAATACAAAAGAGTTTTTTTTGAAACTCTGTATATGAAAAATTCTTGCCGGAATGTAATATTTTTGTAAAAAGAAGAATGGAAAGTGAAAATGATTTGGTTGTGTTATTAAAATATTAATAATTGATGGAAATATTTTTAATTTACTCAAAAATTATGCACTTTTTTAAATGTATGAAAATTTTTGACTGTAGTGTAATATTTTTTTTATTTTGGTCGATCAAATAAGCGAAAATGATTCCTTTTTTTAATTTTTTTTTCTACAAAACACTTTTAACTGTATAAAAATTTGCTTATTAAGAAAAATAGAAAGTGAAAAAATGATTGATTATATTTTTTAATTTTCATCGCAAATATAAAATATTAATAATGAATGGTAATACAATTATGCAAGCCAAATTAAATATTAATTTAAATAATTACGAAATGCATAATTAAACCGGTATACGAAATAATTATAAAATAATTTATATATACCAACACATACTCGTATATATAGGTATACAAAAATCAATAAATAAATAATTTTGCTTGTTCATTTTTATTAATAAACCCATACATACATTTATATGAATTTATTGCACATTTGCTTTTATTCGCAAAAATAATTAATTAAATTTGATGCAATGCTAATTAATTGTTTATAATTTAATTTATTTACATACATTGTTTATAATTTGTCGATGAAAAATTATTTAGTTAAAAATTAAAATGTATAAATGCACTAATTTTTTGTTGTGTGTTCGCTTTACTGCCGATGCCATTTAATTTATTTGTAAATAAACAAGTTTTATGCGTTTTGCATAAATTATTCTGTAATTAGCTGCAATTTGTTTTGAAAATGTTGTAAAATATCGATAGATTATAATATTTTATATATGTATGTTAATTATGCATTAAAAAATTTACTGCGGTAACAAACCAGCCATTAGTACCTACGTTACGTGGTGGAGAGAGCGAAATAAAAATTGAAATTAATTAATTTTATTCGGTGTAACATTATACGTAATTAATTTTATGTGTTGCGTTATTGAAAGCGAGAGAAAGAGAGAGAGAGCGAAAAAATAACACTTTGTTGTATGTGTGTGTGTGGAATTGATGAAATGCGCGCCACCACCACCACCATCATCACCGTATAAATAAAAGTTTGATTAAAAAAATTTTATAAAGAAGATTAAAATGAAATTGTTCAATTTGCAGCGTATTTTTTCAATATATAAATCTATGCAGGGAGCGCGCGCGCTCGTGTGTATGTGTTTGAAAAAAAATTTTTTTAGCTTTTAACACTTGGAGGCAGAATTAATTGAATTCTATTGTTTGCTGGTGAAATCTATGCGTGCATTGAAATATAAAAATGCGTTTTTTTTTCGCTCGCTCTTGTAATAATAATAATACGTTTGAGCATTAAGCGCTCGCTCGTACATTTTTCGAGCGGTGCAAAAAAGTTGATGGCATATATAAATACAGTATGTTTTCAATAGACTATCTAATTTAGTAGATACAAAATCATGAAATACTTTAAAAGAAAACCAAAAAAACAAAAATATTTATCAAGAATTTAAGGTGTAAATATGGAAGTACTAAAGATTATTACCAAAACTAGCAAATTTAAGAGTTACAAAGTAAAATTGTAAATGTTTTAAGGGAAAATCGAAGTAAAATTATCATTAAAATTTTTTAGAGTGTAAATATGGGTTGAGTACTAAAATTATACATATACCTATACATTTAAATGAAACTTTTGTTTGGCGCGATAAAATCGCCCGTTTTTCTATATAAATCCACTTAAAGGAAATTAAATGTACGTTACGCAACATTTAATTACTGCCATTTGAAATTTAAATTAAATACGCATTTGTTTTTTGACAGTTTGTTTGGAAAACAAGGTGTAAAATGTGATTAGAAAATTTTATACACCTACACTCTTAGGTGTATTACATAATTGATAATTATTAATTAATTGATTAGAAAAATGATATCTAGCTATTTGGAGCACATTAAATTGTAGTAGAAAGCTGTAAATGGGCTCGATTACTATTATTAGGGATCGCTACAAGATGCCATGTTCAAAAGTTGAAAAAAAAATGTTGTCCAAAAAACCGGTACGATTTTTGCGATATTTTGTGATAAAAAATGCAGTTTTTTCGAATTTTCAACCACTTCTTGTTGGAAATTTGCAGATTTTATGGCGTTAATCGATGTAATCAATATTTTTACGTCACTTATAAACTATAAATTTTATTAATTTCAACATCAAATAGAAAAAAAACTTTTTAGAGTTGCAATGATGGCAAATATAATTAATCTTACAACATTTAAGCATAAGCGGGTGAAAGGGAATGAATGAATACAAGTGTTAGTTTGCGGAACGAAATTAAAATTGTGCAAATTTTAGGTAAATTCGTTTAAAATTTAATTGAATAATGTGTACGTATATATATAGGATAAATGGATTGGGCTATGTGCGGTGTAAAGAAAATAAAACAATTTGGTGGTTGTTTATTTATTATTATAGCGTATATATAAAGTGGTTGGTGAAAGTGTGTTCGACAAAGATAGAGTTGGACACGCAAAAACCACTTTAGCTAAATTGGCTCAGATGTCATGACTATATAATGACAATCCCCTTGTCCCGCCGCCCGCCAACATAGTACACCACCACCACCCTTCCATCTCTCTTGCCACTCACTACCATTAAATCTCCGGAGTTAATACAAAATGCATTTGTTGTTCTTCCATTATGTAAATGAAAACTCAAACCACTCTCGCTCACACACACACACACTCACGCGCGGGTTTGCTGCCGATGCTGCCGCCTCTAACTCTACTACTACAACAGCCGCCTGCTTTCGCTGCCTGGCGCTTGTTCCATCAACGCGATAATGCATTTCCGGAAATTTAGCAAAAATTTTCTATTATATTCACGTTTTACATATTCATACACGGCTAAATAAATAATTGTTATAGATATAGTTTAACAGCCAGTAATGGATTTATTGCATATTTATATATTTTGTACAAGAATTTTAAACTCAAATCGAACGCTGTTAAAGAAAACTAAATCTTATATATATAGATAATGTTATTAGAAAATTAAAAAATTAGGCGCAAATGATTACCTCAATTGTTACTTGTTAGTATTTTGCATATTGTGCCAAATATCAAATTACGTTTATGAGTTATTATGTGATTATGGTTCCTAATGGTGTTTTGAATTATAATCACATAAAAAACCATAGATGGAAATCGACATCGCAAGCGTAAAAAGGTTATTTTTTAATATTTTCCGTATAATATTGGAAGTTTTTATTTTCTACAAAACATTAATTTTGTTTAATAGCGTTCGAATTGCCTTTGAACTTATTGTAGCAATGCATTGCAACATATATCTAGATTGTATATAGAGGCAATTTTAATCAACATTTAATTTGTTTTTATTTTATTGCATATACATTATATATCGAATGAAATATGCGCGCAATTAATATTTTATTATATTGAATTTACATTTATACGAAATTAATTATTTATAAATTTAAATGTAAATGTTATTCATATAATAATGTTCGATTGGTTTGGTATGGGGGAGCACCATTTTAATATTAAAAATCAATTTTATATGCAATTTGAACGAATTTTATTATTTATACGCAGCTACATATATTTGTATTGCATTGTTATTGTATAATAATGCATTAGGATAATTTATTACAGCATGGTAATATTTTTATTAAATAAAAAAATATACAGTACATACAAAATGCGCAAGCAGCATTAAAAAGTGATATTTTAGGGATGTCACGTTCAATATTCTTAATGATGTGGGAGTTTTCAAATCACCAAGAAGACTCGCTCGCACTTAGTACTTGTTAAGACACTTGCGAAACTTACTTTTTGTAATTATAATTCTTAGTCGAAATGTTAGAATATCACAGATACGTAGTAATACTGTCCCTTAAAGTTTTGATTTCTAATTGGTGTACTGCAGATCAGATAAAATCACTCCATAATTAATACATAAATTTTGTATTTTTAATTTATTTAATAGGAATTAACTTGAAACGTCTTAATAGATCTATATTGCAATAGATATACTAAAAGAGATGGAGGCGCTATGAATACTATGTTTCAAAAATGGGTCAGAAATAGGCAAAAAAATTGAGAAACGCTGATTAATTCTTGTAGTGTAAATTGCTACTCCATTGAACGTTCTTTAATATTGTTTTAAGTACAACTGTGCAAAAATCAAGTAATTACACTTACATATGATATATAGATTATAATAAAAATTTATTGTTACATAAGACATATAATTTATGTATTGGTACCGCATGCGCGCATACTTTACATTATTTCGCAGAATGTGCGACAGAATTATTTAATTTATTAGCAACGACGGCAGCAAACCAATTCTTGTATTACCCCAGAGAAGCAAAAAAAATAATTTATATATCGCGCGCACAATTTACATTAAATATTGAATGTAAATTTATTGGCGCATACTTAAGCGGCAAAGCAGCAACAAACAGCAAGCGCTGCTGTATGTGTGCGAAAATTGGATAAATTCGCTAATTTAATTATACGCCGGCACGCACTTTGTGTTAATAAAAACACCCGGACGCATTTATACACCACGCGCGCGAAAAACTTTTTGATTTCAAATTTCCTTCGCACATAATAATATCATATATATATATTAAAAAGTAATAATATAGCGGGCAATACAGCAGCAGCAGTAGCAATAACATTTTCGAGCGCGTTTAATTAAACACGTCAATATTTCATAATTTTCTATATGTGTATAATAATAATAATAATAATCATTGAGTATTGAAAGGCAACGGTGTGTGTATGCGTGTGTGTGTTATTTATCGCTCGGAACGCGTCCGCGCGCCGTAATTATAATTTCATGCAGGACATTTTCATTTAAATCTAATCGTTTTCTTGTATAGCAAATATATACAGTGTGTTACATTCAAAATATAATCTATTACTATCTCTTAAATATTATATTTTAGATTTTCCATCAAAGCATTTATTAAAGATTTTCAACAGAATTGCTCGAAAAAGTGAAAAAAACGAACTAAAATGTATGTATACTATTGAATGAAACGCACTCTGTATATTTATAGAATTATAGGGATTTGCGCAACATCATTTTCTCAACTACCACCACCAAAAAAAAATCCACGATTATGAAATTATTATTTTTTTCTCTCTCTCTCCTCGTTTTGTTTGCGTCTATTCAATTTCTTCGCATTTAAACAAAATTGTTTTTAATGTAATTTCGCTCATAAATCATTTGAATTAAGTTGGTTTTAACGTTCGCCTTTGTTTTTTCACTCTCCCAACTCGTTGTGTTGTTTTTTTCGTCTTGGTCTTTTTGCTCACCCGCAATGCCTTTTCAAAAGAGAAATATCTAAAGTAAATGAGATGTAGAAAAGAACCTCTCAATGTGGTGGTGTGGTGGCGGCGCTGGCGTGCGTGCGCTGTAGCGGCGACGACGACGTCGGCCCCCCTTCGTCAGCACGATTTTTTTCATATTTTAATTAATAAAACAGTAGAGTAAGAGTGCAATTTGCTCGTTAAAAGTTCGCTTTTATATTCATTCTCTCTTATTATATATAGAAAGAGAGTATAATCATAATAATAATAATAATAATAATAATATAAGAAGAGAGAAAACTAAAGACATCTCGGCCATAATTTACGCTCTGTATTCATTATGTAAAGTCATAAGCTTTTAGCTTTTGAATGTGTATGGTGACGCCACAAGCATAAATGAACGATTAATCTTCGTTAACTTTATACACACACACACATAGAAAGATATCGTTGCCTCTCACTCCCTGTACTAATTCCAGAAATTGCTAAATGGTGGTGGATTCGATTCTCATCATTATCATACTGATAAAATATTTGTACGGTACATTTGTTAATATTTGTCACAAGTTTTAGTGAAAATATTTTTTTTAAAATGCTCGACTTGGCAGTTGTAGTCTTAATTTTCTTGCAGTTTTCAGTAATCATTAGGCCCTCTCACGTGAGACGATCAACTTTTCGGACTCTATATTCATGAGTCCATTTTCAAAGATTAAACGATGTTTTTATTGATCAATGGACTGTCTTTACAAATGTCCAGTCTAATTGAGAAAGTTCTTTCCATCGTCCTCTCATCCCGCCTAATGTCTTGGCATTAGAAAAAATATATACCTATTTGCCGCATTATCCTTGCCGTTTTAATAAAAATTTATCAAATTGATCATTTTTGATAATTTTGCATAAAAAATCCCTAAACGTTGATTGAAAACCACCAAATTTTATAAAAATTGGAACTCTATCATCTTTCTCTAACCTATCATCAAAATGCCTTAAATTATTTTTTTATAATTTCCATTAAGAGCGCCGATCCAGTAATCTAATTTAAAATATATTGACCCATGATCAAAAATATTATATAAGATTTTTAATTAAAAAAAATTATCCATCCTTCCATCCATTTGTGTATTAGGAAACAGAAAATGATTATTATTATCTATTTTATAATTTAATTTAATATTTAATCAACGTGTATAATGGAAAATGTTAAGGTTCATTTAAAAAATAAATTAAAAGCGTCGTCATTACCTAAACGTTTATCTGAACAAAAAAAAATAAACAATGAAATTGCTTTTCTATTATTATTTTTTGATTAATTTCATTAAATTCAATTGATTTATGCTGCAATTACCTACATTGAATATTTAAATTACCCACCCCTATTCATACAATAATAAAAAAAATAAAGAAATCGTCTGGCTTTTTCTCTCTATTTTATGCATTTGTTGGTAGTGTATTGTAGGAATTTATTTTCTATTAGTATTTCATAAAACAAAACTCTTTAACCGTATATGTAATAGTACAATCGTTTTTTTTATTCATTTAATTAAATTGAATTAATTTATCCTACAATTACCTAGAATGCATAAAATAAAGAAATGCGGCTGCCTCTGCCTTCTTGTATGCTGCATATGTTGGTAGTGTATTGTATTGTGTGGTGCGGCTTTTAATGAAATAAGAAATAGGAAACTAGGAATTAGCGTGAAAACCTCATCATTACTGACACGTTTATCTGAACGAAAAAAAAAGCTTTTCTATTATATTATTATTTCATAAAACAAAACTCTTAAACAGTTTGATTAATTTCAGTAAATTGAATTGATTGCATTGCATATTTAAATGACCTATTCCACCCCCCTTTCGTATACTATCTAAATGTGTGTACGTGTAAAATAAAGAAATGCGTCCGCCCCTGTCCTCTTTTATGCCGCATGTGTTGGTAGAGTGTATTGCATTGTGTGGTGCGGCTTTCAATGAATTAAGAAATAGGAATCTAGGAATTAGCGTGCTGTCAGAGATAAATGGATGTCACTTAACAATCAGCCGCGCCGCTTTCAAGCTTGAAACACCCAACCCCTTTCACAACGTACCTACTATCTATATATATATATATATATATACAATCCGAAAATTTTAATTTGCGCTCGACGGATTTAACTACCTCCACACACACACACACACTCACACATATATAAAGTAATTAAAATAAAACTTGATATTATCGCGTTTAAATATACGTACACGGTGATCAATTTCACAACTAAAACTTTACATAATTTTAATGCATATTTTATAAAAAAATCGTAATCTAATACATATTCAAAATTTTTTGATTAAATTTATTATCTATGCATGAAAATGTCACTGCCTTCGTAAAACATATATTCAATTATATTTATCTATCCATTCGTTTCATTAGCGCGCAAAACATTTTAATCATTACTTCCTACTACAATAATAGTAATGTAGCTAAATGCCTCCTGCACTATTACTAACGAAACAATAAGAAGAAGCTGTATAGATGAAAAAGTTCTTTGGCTTATCGACTGTGACTGCAAGATAATGAAAAATGAGCTTTTGAGCCTAATTGCTATTTGCAAACGAATCAATACAGCTTTTAACTTGACAGAAAAATTGTCTTCATTCTCAATATGGAGGTTAATTAGCAAGCGATTTAAATAAAACATTATTAAAAATAAAACAAAGAAGAATTAAATATGAAATGAAAAAAATAAATGAATTTAATAAGACAAAAGTTTATTAATAAACGCTGAAAAATGATTATAAAACAGCATGTTTGCGACAATAATGTGTTCCTCCCCTTGTCAGTTTGCTCCATCCCCCACATAAAACAGTTACCAAAGAACATTGATGTTAATTATCTCATGATTTTTAAATGATTTTATGCCAATTGAATTCAAGATTAAAGTCCATTTCATAACAAAGAGTCTTTTAGTAGATAATATTAAATTTAAAAAGATAAAGACTAGGATACTTAACGTCATCTCAAGTATTTGCTTGAAAATTGCCTAAAAATGATAAAAATTGTTATTTACCAACAAGGTCGTTAATTATTTAATGACTTCTAAATGATTTTATGCCAACTTAATTCAAGATGAAAGTAATTTTAGGAATAATAATGGAAAATCACAAAATCACAAAAAAAAACTTGTAGATTTTAATAAACGCTGAAAAAATACTCATAAACCCCATATTTGAGAATAACTGTCAGATGCAGTGCTCAACGAGTGTGGCATCAGGCAATAATGCGAATCCATTAAATCAAAGCACAAACGCACGCACGCAGGATGTTCCACCATCACCCGGTATATATAAAGCAATTACAACGCTACTTGTCATTATCTCACGTATGTAATGCGAAATGTTGTAATTGTTCGAACAGAGACATTGCTTTAACTTTACCACCCCGTTTTCCTCCCGCCGCCTCACCTTGCCATATGATATAATAATGCGGCATAATCTGTGCGAAAATAATTTTGTTTGTGCGGAAATTAAGAAGCGCGCAGATGCCATCGGTGGTGCTGGTGCCTGAAAACACACCGCCGAATGTATCCAGCAGCTACATAAAGCCATTTATGTGAGTGAGCGAGCGAGTGAAGCGAGTGAATTCGTCCCCCCGCATTCCCCCTTCGCCGCCCCCCGAGTTCGTGTTTTCATCAGTTTTCCCTCATTCGGCTTAAACTATTTTAATTAAAGCAACGGCTAATTTAACTAGACAAATCTTCGCTACATAGAGAAAAGACCGACGTCGTAGTCTCGTTTGGCTTTGTCGTCGTCGCTGCCTTTTAAGATGCGTCCTCGTTCGAGAAACGCCATCAATCCTTTATTGTTTAACTATTATAATGGTTCGCTCGGTTCTCTATACATACACTGTCGCAGCAGCCTCTCCTCGCCAGCGCAGTATACAAATTCGAAAAGTTTTATTATATATAGAATATTAACAATAATAATAGTAATAAGTG
>JARJDW010009244.1:0-19701 GCA_030264715.1 Adinopsis sp. GC000173
ACCAACCAATATTTTAACAAATGCCATTGGCAAATAAATAAAAAGCTAAACTAACTAATAAAACTGATTTGTTTGCACTGTCAACTAATTCTCACATAATTTCACAAAACAGTCAAATTAAGTTTTATAAATTTTTTGATTATGTAAAAACAATATTTGAAAAACTGCCACTAGTAAATAAACAAATGTAAATTAACAACTTTAGTAACGCTTTATCTATTAATGAAATTTGTTTATTTTAGTTTTATTTTGCATTAAAATGAATTCTCAGATTGAATAATGAATATTCTATCATTTTCCGATTAAGCCCACAAAATGATGTATCTTCTAAGAATTGCAACACCTAATAAATATACAAATTTAAATAAATTTGTTTGAATTTTTAGCGAATTGCATTAATCACCATTTTTCTAATTGATAAATTGTTTCAATTAATGATAAAAGCAGCAAATATTAATGAAATCATGTTTGATTATTATTAAGTATTCAGAAAAAACATGTTTTTTTATTATAGAAAATAACAGCATTATTAGCAATTAATATTGTATGAATATGCAATAGAGTTAATATTATTCCAGCATCAATTAATAAAATCGTATTTTTAGTTAATGGATGAAAACAAAAATTAAAAAACACTTAATTTAGCGCATAAATTAAGTCATAATTAATATGTAAACATAAAGTAGAAACATAAAAACATAGACTATGATATGTGACGCTTAGAAACAGGTATTTGAGTCCGTGTGTGTGTAGGTTTTTTTTATATTTTTAATAACACATGTATTAATAAACGTATAAATTACAACCTATAAAAATAACGTAAATACTAATTACAAAAACATAAAACATAATTATTTCAAATAAGTTGCTGCTGCCTGGATTTTCATTAATTAATACAAACAAATTTATTTTACTTATCCGTAGTATCTCTTGCTGGATACATCGCCTGCCTGCCAGTTACTTAGTTACCTTTAACGTTAAATAAAACGCTTTTAACACGCGTCCGCGTTCACTTTAATTAATAATCCCAACCAACCTCTTGCGGATTACATAAAAGATCCACCACCGATGTTTTATTTATTATTATTATCGTGTATTATATTATTGTTTTTTATGGATGTAGGTAAGAATGTAACGCTGCTGTTCATCTGTGTGTAATAAAAAAACATTAGCATAATTTTCAATTAATGAGCATTCTCACATTATAATCAAGTTATTGCTGCCTTCAGGCTGTAAACGACATTACAAAATTTTATTATTTTTTTTCCGTATTAATTCGCACTTTTGTAATAATAACAGAGTGGCTGCTTTAGAGGCAAAAATTGATCCGATGATACCTTCAACAATTTGTTAGCGATCATGTAATTAATCCAGTCGGATAGAAATGTTATGCGAAATTACGCAAATGCAACTTGTTTCAGTTGGTTTTGATGATTATTATATTATTAGAAATTCAAACTTTCTAACTATGTAGATATTCGTGTTCATTTACAATAAGCGTATTGTTATCAGAAAATAGATATAGTAATGTGTGAAATACAAAAAAAAAGTTTTGAAGAATATCTATCTACAAAAGTGTATTGTACTCGTGCTGATTTTTTGTTTACTTTGCGATATTTTTATTATAAATTGCTATGATTTATTTAATATATACGTAAATACACAATGTGTGAAATTAGGAAAAGAAATAGAAATTAAAGTAAAATTTTGTCGGATTATTGTAATCTAAAGTGATTGTCCTGATTTTTTTCTTCCTTTGCCATATTTTTATTATAAATTAATGTAGGTATTTTATTTAAAATATATGAAAATACACACTAGGTTTAAAATTAAGAAACGCTTTTAAAGTAAAATTTTGTAGAATTATTGTGATGAAATGATAGTTTGTTCAATTTATGATATTTTTATTTAATTTTAAATTATTTTATTTGATTCTTGCAAATCACCCATCTATCTAAGCGTTGTTATGCAAAATTTTTTAATTCTTATTTTAATTTTGCGCCTCTGTTTACAAATTGTATGTAATTCAATCAAATTTCATTAAATAATTTGTAATATTCTCTAAGTTATCTTTAATTTAAACTTTTTAATGTTTTAACTATTTATAATTTGCTAAAGTTTGAACTATGATCAACTACAGATATTGATAAAACATCATATTTATTTAAAATACTAATATTTTATCCATTTTATTCAAATCATATTCTCATTTTTTAATAAATTTTGTACAAATTAATTATTTTTTCTTAAATAATTTGCAATATTTTTATGGTTTTTTATTTGAAATTAAACTTTTCTACTTTTTTATACCCAGAAATATGTATCAACTTTGTATAATTTGCCAAACTTCCAACTTTGATTAATTATAGATATTGTTGAAATATGGCATTTATGTGAATTGGCACTTAATTCATCAATAATAAATAAAATATATAATTTATCGATGAAGTGTAAAATTAAGTGGTCCTGCAGGCGATTGGTCCGACGAATAAGATTAAGTGCGAGGAGGAATTTAAAATGTTCTTAGTGTGGCTGTGATGGCAATTTTTTTTTAATTCAACTTTATAATTATTGTAGAATTATTGAAGAGAGTTTTTATTAATGAATAATGAATGTGAAAAGAATGTTGAAACGTTGAATGCAGCGCGCGCGCTGTCGTATTTGTTATAGTAAACGTGGTGCAGGCAAAAAGAATGAAGAAGAAGAAGAAGACGAAGAAAATAAGAAATGCAAATGTGAGGATGACTTGTAATAATGCCTTTGAAAATAAGTTTTCTATATTAAAAGCAGCTTATAAGACATCATTAGTCTTTTCACATAGAATTTTGTTGACTGCGTCAAATTGATTAATTATGTCCAACAACATAATTAACTTGCAACGTCAATCATCAACAATTTTCGTGTGTAACGTATATAACGTTCACGTTCGCTCGGCGCGCTCTTAATTGAATCATATTTTACAAATTTGCTTCAAAGTAAAATAACATAATAAACAATATGCGTAAATTCACTAATTGCCCGCCTGCCGTTTTATTAATTGTTTGGCCGTAGATCAAACGCGGACTGCGTTTACGCTTAGTGAGCTAAACTATGTGTCGTTCTTGCTGTTGTTTCTGCTATACTCGCCAAATATTTTCTACTAGCACTCATTGCAATTTAATCATTAATAGAGTTTTGTTTAATAAAATCAATATTTTACTATACCCTTAATATGATTAGCTTTTAATCTTTCTTTTAAATCATCATGTTTCCTCTTTAACAATGGTAAAATTTTAACATTATTTGTTCCACTGAAGTATAAAATATTTAAATAGAAATGTTTTTGTACACTAATTTACAAATTTTTGTTTAATAAACTCGATATTTTACTCGAGAAACTATAATATGTCTATTTTTAATTTTATTTTCTTCGGATTTTTAGCAATATTTAATTATGATAACATAGCTATTTAATTAACCAGAATTTTTAAATATTGTAGTAAGTGAGCAAATAAGATCTCTAAATAGCAATACTTTTGTGCCAATTTATAAATGTTTGCTTATTAAATTCAACATTCTACAACATCTACTAAAATATGATTAGATCTTTCTTTTAAATCATCATGTTTCCTCTTTAACAATGGTTAAGTTTTAACATTATTTGTTCCAATGAAGTATAAAATATTTAAATAGAAATGTTTTTGTATACTAATTTACAAATTTTTGTTTAATAAACTCGATATTTTACTACAGAAACTATAATGTCTTTTTAATTTTATTTTTTAGGATTTTTAGCAATATTTAAGTCATTAACTGTTCTTAATAAAAAGTATGAAAACATAGGTGTTTAATTAACTAGAATTTTTAAACATTGTAGTAAGTGAGTAAACAAGATCTCTAAATAGCAATCCTTTTGTGCCAATTTACAAATTTTGGCTTATTAAATTCATTATTTTACTACATTTACTAAAATATGACTACCTTTTAATTTCAATTTTTATTTAATTTATTTAGATCTAAGTATATATTTTATTTTAAACAATATTCAAATCATTAAGTATTCTAATAAAGTACAAAATAAAAAAATACATAAAATATTTAATTAACTAGAATTTTTAAACATTACAATAAATGAATAGTTATTTAAATATAGAAACGCTTTTGTATACTTTTGTGCCAATTTACAAATTGTATTCCTGTTTGCATGGAAATAAATAAAAATGTAAATTATGAATTACTTGAATGAGTTTTTCGTTTTTATTAGCAGCAATAAAGATTTTAATTTATTCATTGGTTTTTAGAGATGAAATGAAAACATGTAGAATAAATAGTAATAATAGTAAATAATATAAGAAAATGTTATTTTTACGAAATGCTGCAAATCATTAAACTATCCAGTTGATATGCGATTTTTCGATGAATGCAACTATTTATACATACCTATACATATATATAAAATATTTCTAGATGGATGTGCAATGTCATTACTACTGAATAGGAAGATAATCGTGTAGGTGTAGAATTGATAATATTGTTGCTATCATCCAATCCATCGAGTGAATGCACATAATTGCATACTAACGAACTGTCATCGCATCCATTAATCACACACACTGTACTGTGTTCACGAATGCGAGCATTAAAAATATTATTCCATTAAATCATCGCGTCTTCTTTTTTATAAATCAATCATTAATGCAATTGATTAGGAGCATGAAAAGATTAAGTTGTAAGCAATAGAAAATGTACATGGAAAAGTTCGATACGAACAAATCCCAATACAACCCGTAAACCTCATTTAAACTTGGATTCGATAACAGTTTCATTTACAGATTTCTACGTATGTCAGAATCAAATTCACCTGAAGAGCGAACGTTTTTTTCTGCGCTGCTGCTATTTTTCCCGTTGGTAAAAAATATACTATTGGAGCGCATTTTACAACTATTCGATCAGATAAGAAAGAAAGTTGTTTTTCGATGTGTGTGGAAGTTTAAGTGTTTGCGTCTCTTTCGATTTGCTTTAGGTGGATTTGATGAAAAAAAAAGTGGGATAGAGCTTTGTGTCGTATTGTGAATTCAATGTGAGTTTAGCGGAGTGTAGATCGGGACAAAGCCATCGCGGCTGGATTTGTTGGCACCCGTGTCGAACAAATGACTTTCGAGAAGTTGATCAAACTACGCTTCAGGGTAGGTCGAACATTTCGGTCGATATGTGGCGATTTTACCCTTTTACAAAATCAACCCTCAACGTCGTCTATTTATCAAGTATTGTGTGTGCGTTCGTACGTTTTAACCAAACTTTACAATAAAACCGTCCATTAACGTACTAAAAGCGTTTGTTGCACAAAAAACATGATTTTTTTAAATATAAAAAACTTTGCATTTCTAAGCAACATCTTAAATAGTCATTTAAGGATTTATTTAAATTGGATGGCATTCTAAACATCACTAATCGAACATTTTGATATTTTTGTCCAATTTAATTAAATGTACGAAATTTTAAAAGAAATTGAGAAAAATTCAAACTAAGATTGACTAAAATGTATAACAAATATTTATATTTTAACAGTATAATTTAGGTGTTTTTAGTAATAATATTTTAAATCATGAGGAGTAATAAATCAATTAAGTGATGAAATATTAGAACTAAATTAGTAATATACGAGGGCGGTCCGAAAAGTTACAAACCTCGTCATTATTTTTAATTTCTTTTATGCTTTTGTTATATTTTCATGTTTGTCTACATTTTCTGTATTTTTTTATATTTTTTGGGTTTCTGTTCATTCCATTTTTCATGTTGAAAGCAAAAAATCGTAAAATATGAAAAAAACACGAAAAAAATTAGAAAATTTATTTAGAATGATATTAATAGGGCTTCTAACTTTTCAGACAACCCACATATAATTATTTTGCCAAAATCCGTACAATTTTTAATGAAAACTAATTAAAATCTATAAAAAATATTGCATTATATAGTAAAACACAATATTTATAGCAAAATTTAACAAAAGTAATAAAGTTTGAACTTTACAATTTATGTTTATGAATAAAAGTCAAAGTTTAATTAATCAAATATTGCAAATAACCTATTTCATCTCAGTAAATTTGCGCAGAAAAGCAAATAATTTTTACATGTCATGAAAATAAATGACGAAATTAAAACTTTTCACATATTAAAGTGTGTGTGTGTATATCAGCAAATGTTTCTTCATATAATTTATGATTGTATAAATAATATTAAAGTTAATTTTTATGCGTTTGAAATTTTTAATTACAGCTAATATGTTGATTTATAAAATTTTATTATATAATCGCCGCGCGCGCAACAACTATATAAGTACAAGTACAACTTTCCAGATTAAATTTATTTCTAAACTGTATTTTACGGCATTATCCATAAACTCGAAATTAATTAAGAAAATGTGAGTTTAGCAACAAATTCATAAGTAAAATAAAATGTCATCACGTTAATAAATCATATTAATTGGTAGGCGCATATTATATAATTTATGGCAACATTATTATCATTATTATTATTATTATTTAACAATCTTAACAAAAAGAATAATTAACATGAAATATTTTAATAAACCTGGAAAAAATTTGTAAATTTATTGTAATCATTATTCGTATCAAAAGTTTATTAAACTTTATATATAAAAGACCGCGTCCAAGCTATTTGAGTAATTTTTTTCAAATTAATTAGAGTACTTACAGCATATATTAAAAATTAACATAACGTTAAGTAAGTAAAAAAGTGAACGTACTTATATATTAGTAAGAAATTTACATAAGACATATGATTATCTTTATTGTATTATTTTTGCTCTCGAGCTGTAAAGTTTTAAAATTAATTATTGTCAATTAACACAACTAAATAAATAATATAAGTTTAGATATTTTACTTGTCTATCTAAGAAAATTACTAAATTACATTAAGGGGGGAAATTTTGTCGCGCATACTTGATTTGTCAGTTTACTTTTTATGCCCTATTCTTGTAAAATTGTTACAGTTTTTTTTAATTTGATAATATAAATTTGAAACAACTACGTTCAACGTGCCTAATTATATGGATTTTAAATCGGAGGATGCTTTTATAATGCTGAAAATCGTTGAGCGAAAAAACAGCACTTTACATAATGTTTTTGGATATTTTCTCAAAAACGGTTCAACGTAGGGACTTGAACTATTCGACACTCGCTTCAAATAACTAAAATCTAGTGGAAGGTAGTACTTTAAACGATAAATTGCGGTTAATTACTCAAATTATTAGCAATTGTTGTTTTTGCAAATTCACTTTTCTTAAAACATCTTTAATAAGAAGACAAATTTAATCAATATAAATATCACCTTGCACTAGATTTTGTAAAGTTAAATCGATTGCTGTTTAATTCAAGTCTCTACATTGAGCCGCTTTTGAGTAAATATCTAAAAATGTCATGAAAAGTGCTATTTTTTGCTCAGCGATTATAAGCATTTGTAATAGTATTTTCAGGCATAAAATACATATGATTGGGCACGTCGAAGGTAGTAGTTTTAAATGTTCATTATCAAATTAAAAAAACTGTAACAACTTTGCAAAAAAAGGGCATAAAAAGTTAGCTGAGAAATCAAGCAGGCGCGCCGAAATTCCGCCCTTAATTCGGAATTTTTTTATATTCATTTATATAGTATATTAGTTATTCTTTTATGTACATTAGTTGCAATTTATTCGTTATTTGTTATTTACGAACAATTACTAATTATTCTTAGGGATTGTTAATTGTTAATTTTTTGTCATTTGTGAGAATTTTTTAGAAGTTTTAGAAACATATTTCTTTAGCAACGTTTAATATTTTAACAAATTCAAATTTCGAAAACTTTTGATGTATTCCTTTTGCACATAAGTAAACAATTATAAAATTATTACAATAAAAAAAAACTTACAGCATATATTAAAAATTAACATACAACGTATTGTAAGTGAAAAAAAAGTGAACGTACTAATATTTTACGAATTTACATAAGAAGTAATTTTTATTATCTTTATTGTATTTTTGCTCCCGAGCCGTAAACTTCAATAAAATATCGCCGTTTAATGCAAATTGGATATTTTTTTATTATTGTATATACAAAACACAAATTTATGGCAGCACACAAAACTAAAAACTGTATACATATTTAAATCGATTGGTAATTTATTAATAATAAATATCGCGTTTATGCAACACGTACTTACATATGAAAGCAAGAAAGAAAAAAATCGTCGACCGGCTGAAAAGCCTTTATTTAAATTAACACGCGTAATTAAAATAAACATAATAAAATGTTTTTCGTAATTAAAACATTTCTATTGAGAGAGTTTATGTCTTTTTAATAGTGGTTTTATGTAGCAGTCTAAAAAGTTAGGGTGTGTAAAAAAATTGCTACTCGTTTATAAAACTTCATAGAACATTTATTTTTTTTATATAGGTATATTTAGTAGTTGGTTGTTGTTGCTGTTAAAACCAAACATATGTATGCGTAATTAAGTTTCTTTTGTAAAATGCAAATTAAAATTTTTATATTATTATTTTCTTTTTCTCTTATGAAAAAACGTTAACTCGACAAAATCTCAACACACAATATTTTTTGAATTAATTTTTTTCGCACTATAGTAATAAATTACATTAGAAATAAATTTTATTAAAGAAAGAAGAGTGGCTAGATTTTTTGAGATAAGATAAACATTTGTTTTCATAGAACATTTATTACTGTTGGATGTTACTGTTAAAACTATTATAAATGTGATTTTTCAGTACAATAATTGTTATTGAAATTCATGATTAAATTTTGTTTTCAAGTTTGATATAAAAAAGAACTAAATTTGTCAATGTGGTTAAAATGTTATTAAATAGAAACAAATGTTATTGAAGAGAATTAATTTTCGTATGCAATTCTTCTTTTGTATAAAGCAAATTATAATTTTTATATTATTTTCTTTTTTTCTTATGAAATGTTAACTCGCACAAAATCTGAACACACATTTTTGGCATTAGGGGAGAAAATGAATTATTTTTCTTCACAGTAGTAATAAATTATATTAGAAATAAATGTTATCACATAGAGTATTTAGATTTTTTAAGATAAGATAATGTTTGGTTTTCATAGAACATTATTTATTGTTAGATCTAATTAGATTTCCGTTGTATGATGCAAATTAAGTTATAATGTGCATTATTTCTTCTTTACACGAAGGATTGAGATACACAAAATGTGAATTCACAAAACGGATGGCAATAAGTTAAAAAACTTTTAAAGACAAATTTATTGAAAAGAATGTGAGGTGTTCTTAGATAACAGAAATATTTCCTTTCGAAGAACTTTTTTTTCTTAGATGCTGGTTGTGGCTGTTAAAACTAAACATATGTAGGTATGCATAATTTAGTTTCTTTTGTATAATGCAAATTAATTTTTATATTTTCTGATCCACATAAAACGTTAACTGAAACTAAATTCCAACATATAGTCACAAAAAATTAATAGTGGCAATAAAATATATTGGAAATAAATCTTATTAAAAATAATTGGAAGAATATTTAATTTTCTTGAGATAAGCGAAATATTTGCAACAGCCACAAAATATGTTTTCGATAAACTCCTAAATATGTAATGCGTTTACAAATTATTTTTTATACTTTTTGTGAAACTAAAACATTTACTTGAATAGAATCTATAATGTCAACAATGATAACAATAATAAGAAATGGGTTAAATTATTCAATTATAGCAATAAATTTTAATTTTTTGTGCAATTTATTCAAATATTGTCTTTACATGAAAGATTGCCTTTAATAAACTCCATCTTCTACAGAAATTTACTTATACAATTAGCGCTAGAGTACGAATCAAATTCTTATTATTGTGAAAACTATATATATCTGTGGATAATTAATATTTTTATATAATGGCTACAAATTGTCAAGTATCTATTTTATTTGATAAGTAAAAGAATTAATTTTTTTATAGCAGCCATAAATTATATTAGAAACAAAGAATTTGAGGACATTTAATTTCACTATGAGATATCATTTGCCTAATAATTTCTCTAAACGTAAATTTATAACTCGTAGCAGAGGCAAAGAATTTCTATATACATTTAATTGCATTTTAATGAAACGATGAAGTAAAAATTATTTATTATATTTTATACAAATTCCTTTCTTACTAATTAGCTGGGTAGTGTTATGATAATAAAGTGACCATTATCGAGAAAACACTGTTTTTTCCCTTCTTCTTAGTATAACGTGAAACAAAAAATCTAAACATGTAGAAAAACCGTTCTTGAGCAATTAAAGGCATTTATACAAGAGTTTAAATGTTTGTACCGGAAACATATGTTAAAGTTTATATCTGATCGAAATCGGACATCTAGTAAAATGGATGAGCTGTAATTATCGATTCATCGTTTAACTCCATGAAACAAAACAACAACAAACAGTGTAAAAAAAATTTAAACAACTCTTTCACACCCAATTATGAGCGTTTTCTCTCTAACGCCACCAATCGTAAATCAAACATTTTTAATATATTTTTACACTTTCATCACTACTTGTACTTATACATACGTGCGCTAGTTAATTAGTTATTTTTTTTATTTTTGTTTATAATAATATTTGCGCACGTATGGGAGTGATAAAAAATTTGTTGTTTGCATTCGACTATAAGTAGTCGTTTATTGCTATTGCGTTATTTATTGTTAATTAGTTTTACAATAGTAATTATATAGATTAAGTTTTCATTTTTTGTAGCGCGCCAATGCCATTTTCGCTTAATAATCTAGTTTAATTTACATCTTTATTTCCTAAGCATTTTCATTTACATTTAAATGCAAGTGCGAAGAATTCCAGCTTGATTACAAAATTTATATATCTATTTAACATCGATTAGAATAATAATATATCAATAATATGGTCGCATTTAAATTAACTCGAGACATTCATTAGAAGAGCTTTTTCATTTACATTTTATAATTGATGGCTTCATAAAGTTTTAGTATGTAATTTAAGAATAGAAAACCATATAGGGTGGCAGATAAGGAAAATTTGCTATTTCAAAAAAAATATTTTCTGGCTGCAAATATTAGCAATAAAGTTTAGAATTTTAAATAGTCAATTTATGAAGATTTTGCAATTTTACAGATTTTTTGAGAATTTTAGAAAAAAATAGTGTAAAATTACTTACTTTTTCATATATTCCGTCTATGATGATGTTGCAATGTAACATTAGATCTTTCTTTTAGACATACCTAAACAAACAAAAAATTATTATTAAACTATACTATTTTTTAATATCTAAGCATAAGCAATAAAATTATATGATATTTATGATAAAAATTATTATTTTCTATTTAATATAAAATATATTTCTTAAAAATCTAAAAAATCTTTAAAGAAATTATAAAAAATGTTAAACTGAATGGAAGTATTGAAGAAAAATAAGATTTTTAAGTAAAATTGAAAATATTGCTTAGTTAAATAAGACCATATTCAGATAGATTCAGAAGAAAATTTGAAGACAGTTCTTAAATGGGAAGTAATATACAGAGTGGTTCACTCGAGACTGACGGTTTTTAATCGTCCATATCTCGGGAATGCGTAAACATAAAAACACGAGGTAGAACTCAAAGTTTTCCCCATTTAATAAAGTTTTGGTTGCATGCGAGACTGGGAGGCAGGGGTGGACCAATTACTCGGGAACCGGAAACCGCACACCACATGAAAATTTTCTGATCGTGTAAAGACAACTCATGCAACGCATGGGGATCATCTATGGCCCATATGCAAGTATTCTATGGGTTCACGTAAGCGGAAAGATGAAACCATGGTTCATTGGTAAACCAAGTAATGGCAAGTACCCCTATATCTCAAAAACTGTCCATTTTTTAATTTTGTACCAACGAGGACTTTTGATTAGGAGGTCATAAACTATAACATATCAAAATTTCATAAATTTTCAGTGAGGCCCAAAATCCCTAGTGTTTTGTGCAGGGTCCTTGGTCCACCCTTGCTTTCCATTCTCGCATCCAACCAAAACTTCATTAAATAAAGAAAACTTTGAACCCTATCTCGTGTTTTTATATTTACGCATTCTCGAGATATAGACGATTAAAACCCGTCAGTCCCGAGTAAATCACCATGATAAATTTTCGAATTTGGAATTCTGGGTTAGAAATGTAGTTTAAAGCCCACAGATCTATTCAAAAAGTTAATTTAAACCTTAGTAACAGTAAAAATTTTGAAATCCCTTAATTGGTTGTACCCAATTCGTTTTAAAATTTATACGTAATATTAAGAAAGAAAGTTTTTACATCAAAGTGATTTGTATAAAGTGCAAAATTTAAATTCTCATCTAATTGAAATTGAATACCGTATAATCATTTTCTAGTTTTCTAATAAAATCATCTAGGTACTACTACCACACTACAATTTTTTGCAAACTAGCAGCTACAAAGTTTGTGTCTAGGCGAGCGTATTTAATTATCTATAATAATAGCGCCTAGTACATTATAACTAAATTAAATTAGTAATGTCATTTTAATGGCATTAAACATGTATATAAATTAGTTAAACATTTGTTTATTAATAGAAAAACATTTCCTTAGATTATTCAATGTAAATGGCGATGTTGTTGTGTTCCACACGGCCGGACAATTTGTGCAAATTTGTTTGTATATAGTACGTACGACCTTTGCCTACATACACATTACATTGCGTACCGCAACAACAAAAAAATGGCAATATTGATTGAGAAATTATGCGTGTGTGTAATAATACCATGTATCTTAATTAAGCGGCAATTAACATCACATTTTTTATTTGTCGGCGTACCGGCCGCGCAGAGTACGCGCATATGTCTTTGGAAAATTTATGTCACTTTAATAACGAAATATGATTACTTTCAATATGATTTAATGAAATTTACGCCAAGCACGTCTTTCGAATAATGAATGCGGTTTTAATTTTATTGCAATTTTATGCAAAAAAAGCGCCGAGAAATATATATAAATTTTTATACATATTTATTAAAATATTATATAATTTATAATAAATTAAAAGTAAATTTAATATGTTTATAAAAAATGACTTTACAACTTAATCATTTTTAATGGCCATCAATTTATTATGTCTTGATAAAATGTTGAGATAGTATAAGATAGTTTCTATGCATACATTTAAATAAAATATTATTATTTTTTCTCCTCTCTCATAATGCAATAAACAAATATTATTGCGTAATTTATGTAAATGGATATAAATGCTTTATTGATGTAATAATAAATAATAATCAATTTACGGAACATTTTTTAGTTTTTTTTATGTCGTAGCATATAGTAGCATTTCATTATATTTATACAATCTATTATTTTCATAAATAAGCAAATATTTACGGATACCACACGGACGACAAACAATTTGTTTGAATATGAAATAAAATATGAATTATAACTTTTTTTATTTAGTTATAAATTTTACATTTAATAAATTATTTAAATGTCTAATGAAAATCTCAAAAAACCCAGGCATTGAAATAAATCTAAAAAACGTTAAAGTCCATATATTTAAATCCTATTCTGATTTAAGAAGAAGCAATTTTCTCTAAATTCTCAACATTTTTTAATAGGAAATTGTCTAAAATTTGATAAAAATTAAATAAATATCAATATATATTTTTAAGAGCCATTTTAAGCGATTTTCAACATTAAGATAAAAAAATGTAACTATAATAGTATATGAGATGTTATTTTTAGATACTAACTAAGTAAGATTGATCTGTGATCTTCAAATTTTGATCGAAACCTTAAAATTTCGTGAAACATCCCCAGGTCTCCGTCAATTAAAATTCTAATTATAATGTAAATTAGAAATTTGTATTATAACTGATTTCAAATGCCATACACATTTATACACAAACAACTAAAAGTCATATCACACACCTTACTTATCTAAAAGTGAGACAGACTTTCGAAAAATCTTCTATAGATAGGTCTAAGGCTATGTTTCTCAAGCTTTCTAATCTACAATTTCAATTTTGCACTCAAAAATTTTGAAAGAATCTTTGAAGACAGCAAATGTGTAATATTTTTGGGATCGTTAAGTTCTGGTCTGAAATTTGGTAAGCAAATTTGGAAACTGTACTATAACTGATTACAATTGCCATAAACATTTATACACGAACAACTAAAAGTCATATCACACACCTTACTTTTCTAAAAGTGAGATAGACTTGCGAAAAATCTTCTATAATTAAGTCTAAGACAGTGTTTCTCAAGCTTTCGAATCTGCAATTTTGCACTCAAAAATCTCAAGAAATCTTTGTAGACAGTGAATGTATAATGTTTTTGGGATCAATCACTTCTGGTCTGAAAGATTGATAAATACTGTTTCCCGTTTACTTAGTCCCAACTCTTCCTCATCAATACCAATATATTTGATGACAAGTAGTTAAAGCAAAAAATTATTTTATATCTAAATAATTTAGTCATACTTATTTAATTCGTAAAATGTGTATTTCTAAAAAATTTACCTTACAAAATTGATTCTTTCACATTTTAGGTGCATAATATGATGTGCACTTTTCTCCCTTCATCAGCTTTTGATTGTTTAATTGCGGTTTATGCATCCATCGCAAAATGAAAAATAAATTGCCACCACTTTATTGTGTCTGCGTAGGCAATATAAAATCACATTTCCGTAAAATGAATATATTGTGGATGTTGAAAATGTACAATATACAAATATAAAATATATAAACTTTAAATGAAATACAATATTTATCAATTGTTTGATTATAAAATGTCAGCGGAATATTAATTTAAATTTCCAGCGTTTTGATGTGTTTTAATTTGATTTTATTGTACGCGGCGGCCTGTGTGCTCGATATTAAATTAAATACCGCTCTTTATAAATATTGTATATATGTCTATATAATATAAATACGTCGATTGTTTTATTTTATATTAATATTCAATTATACACCTATCTTATTACATTATCTAGTTAGTTATTTGTCGGCGTTTTAATAGAACTTGTGGCAAATTAATCATATTGTCATTAATATTTATTTAAATCATTATCGTCATTTGTTTACCATTCAAAACAATGATAGTCATTTTAACATTCATTTAAGTAATTGTAGAGCTTAATTAAGGCTCACAAATTAGTGATAATATTGAAGATAACTTAATCATGCATTAACAAACTTTATGAAATTACTAATTGGTATAAATGCTGCTACAAGTACATGGTAATAAAACGATCATCTGCGAGAAAATCACATGAATTTCATCTCGATTGCATCAAAATTTACAGCCGCCAATTTAAAGACAATTAATTTAGATGGTTTAACTAGTAAGAATTAAGTTACTTATGAAATATATTGCAACTAAATATTAATATAAGAAATAATGTAGATATAGAAGACACAACATTGTTTTAGAATCTGTCTTTATTCTTGCTTTAAAACAGAATGACATTTTATAAATAAATATCTATTAATTGAATAAAATGTAAGTGATCCATAACTGTTAATTATTGTTTATAGTACATTTAATATCATTCGAATTGTTAAATAAATTCAAAAACCTGTTACAAATATGTTTTAGAGTTTTTTGTGTCATGGGGGCAATTGCATGTGTCACTGAAAGAATCTCTGATCATAATACTTGAAAATAAAAGTATTTAATACAAACAGCGACAACATCTAGATTCTAAACGCCTTTAAAAAATTTTTGGAAAATTTTCTACTAATTAACTTATCCATACCTCAGATATTAAAATTCAAAACTAAACAGAACAAAACAAAAAGCAAAAAATCTTTTAAGTAAGGAATGCGACTTTTTGAAACATTATTATTTCTTTTTATCCAAATTAATATTAACAAGTTAAAATATCAACGTCAACAAACTAAATATTAATTTAATACATTAAAGAAAAACATCTTTCTTATAATAAATATAAATATTATTCTTGAATATCTTGTGTAAATGACTTATAACAAAAAAAAAAAGAATAGCATATCATCTTTTTTGCTTAGTGCTTTGTAAATACAAAGTTGCACCAAACGTTTCTTTTTTTCTTCTTCTTTCTTTCGTAATTTTATAAACATATATAATTAAGAGTGTGTATAAAAAAGTGTATCGAGCAACTTTTATTCTATAATTATATACATTTTTGCCTTCTAAACATATAACACATTAATTTATAGAGTGGTTGCAAATTTATAATGAACGTGTAAGTGGATATACTTCCACAAAAAGTGGTTTTTACATTCTCAAAATCAATATTATTTTCATTAATTTTGCATAAGTATACATAGATAAGAATTCATTTAGTTTTATATTACATAAATACTCTTCCGTTTGAAGGCGAGAAGGTGAAATTAAAATGATGCCAATTAGTGTAAGCATTAATAATGAGGCAAAGCAGATGTTTCCATATAAAACTTGTATTTTAAAAATATACACTTTTTTCCACTCACTTGTACGGTGTACCATACACCCAGGACCGGCTCGTCAAATTTTACCTGTTTGTGGGTAAAAAAATATTATTTCATGTTCTGTATTTGAGAATAATTTCATATGAAATTCATGTTTTATATGTAAAAGAACAAAATTTCTTGAAAAAACAAAAAAATAGTAAGAAACTTGCAGATTTTCTGTAATTTTCAGAGTTTTTAGGAATTTACCCATAATTCCGGAAATGCATGTTAATTATCTTGTAATCATTAATAAATACTCAAAGAAAATCGCCAAAAAAAATTAATAAAAGTTACAAAATCTTAAATTTTCTTATAATTTTTATAGTATCCAATCAATTTTGGTTAGATCTTCACTTGTTTTTCTTCCAGAAGAGAAATTTTCAACAATTCGCTTCATATTTCAAACTGTTTTAATAAAAATGATGAAAATACTAAATTTTGAAGTACACAAGTCGCAAATGCAATGATCCGGCCCTGTATTGTGTACAAAAAACACAATTACTGTAAACAAGACTGAAAAATAATGAAAAATTGTATAATAAGCCAATGATATTTTATAGCAGTATCAATATTTACCACACAAACATTAATTAACCAATAACATTTAGCTTGCGCATTAATTATATGTTTACCTTAGATGCCTATAATTACTACCTGCATCATGTGTTTGTTTTGCAACCTAAGATCGAAATAATAGCCCGTGCGATTCTTTTTCTTCTTCCTTCTTTCTTGTTTCTCTCGTCGTCAAAAATACATGTTAATCTAAACGTATACTTTTTACACTATAGTCTGTCTATAGACATAACTACCTGTTCATGAAAATGAACATCACTTTACTACAAGCGGACGAATCTAATCAGATTCACTCGACAATTTCATTATTCCATCTATCGTATATATTGTTTATTTTAAATTAATCTAGTTGAAATAATTATTATCTTCTGGAAATTAGTCATTTTTGAAAATATATACAATTTACTTCAAACGAACTTAAATTTAATACCAGAACACTCGATAATTTTACTATAGAATGATTATGTTCAGTAAACAGACAATTATTGCACTTATTTTTAGTGTAATTTTTATACAATGTTCCTATGATATTGATATAAAATTACTCAGATAACTACATAGGATAAAATATTGTAAAATTTATTTAAAGCAAACATATTTAATTAGATCCACTAAAAATTTGTTATACCTGCAAATATATATCCATTTATTGTTAGTTATAAACATTAGAGTGTTGACGTAATTATTTATATTAAATTCCATACAACTTTAAAATGTAGACTTCTTATTGTTTTTGATGTTTTAGAACATAACCTAAAAGTATTGTGTTTTATCAGCCATATGAAATAAAAATAAATCACTACGAGTCTTCGTATTAGGTTAAATTAATTTAAAAGTATATTTTACATTGCTTTGTAACTTTTTAGCTATCTACATATTTATAAACCTGACATAACCGTCTACAAGCGAATACATCTAATGAGATGCACTCGACAACTTCATTTTACAATAATTACGTGTATTTACTTGTAAGTTAGTAAGTATTATTTATTTTAAATTTTATACAATTTTAAAATGATGTAATTTTCTTGCTGCTATTGTTTCGATTATCGTTATATGTATTTGTAATTTGCCTAATTGGCATCATATGATTAATTTATAAAACAGTATTAACATACTCTATAAATAATTGTTTGTAATGTATACCGACTATAAAAATCCTTATGAAGAAGAAATAAACATAGATAGATCTAAATGTTTATCTTTTTAATTTATCTAGCAATATGTGAAGTTTTGCTTTGATGAATGTAAAATAAGAACATAAAAATCATCGTTCTTAATAATAAAAGTGCATAATTAATCGAAATTATCTGTATGTAGTATTCAGTATATGTATATGTACAGTTGCATTTGGAATTGAATGAATCAATAATGCAATTATTTAGTAAATTTGTCGCAAAGTTTGCAACACGAAAATTATTAATATGAAACCAATCGATGTGATTACCAAGTTGGTTAACTTGCGATTAAATTTATATAACCATATAATATGTACTTATATTATGTATGTGTTCTACTATAACACACACAAGCACTAATTCACATTTTACTATATGACATGCAAGTACAATTACGATGTTCTGTTGAACCGATATGGGGGCTGTTTGACACCATGTAAACAGCACCGCCTCCACAAGAACGGAAGTACCTGCCAGCTATTATACAACACGTACTATGTTCCGGTTTAAAGGTACATACATACATTTATGTACATAATACACATTTACATAATTCTACCTTTAGGTCACACGAATATGTTTTACATAAGAGTATAAATTGAGCGCATTTCAGATCGACATTGTTTTGCTTTACATTTTCTTATATATATACTCGTATATGCAGGATGCAAAAAAGTGCCGGATTTTACAGATGATACGCGTTTTTCAATTTCCTTACTAACCGTTTAATAAATTACTTAATATCTACGACTATCCAGAGAGATTAGGAAACATATATTATTTGTAATTATTGAGTGCCAACTTATGCGGATTATATTTAATGCAGGTTTTTACATAATTAGTGCTTAAATAATTTAATCACATTTTATGCAGATTTAATGATTTTAATTAGTTAAGTAAAAATTGCTTGTTAATTTATTTTGTTGATTTTGTTTTATTATACAAGCATCTGGCAATTTATAGTATAAAATATGTGCAAATCAAAATTATTTAATTGAATATTGAAAAAATTGTAAAAATAGTCAAAATTCATGTAAATTTGTCTGTTTAAGATAAAGTAGAATCAAGAAGAGTGGGTTTTTTACCATTTACAATTGCGGACATGACATTTGCTACAAAAATAATTGATGACAAAATCAATATAATGTCTTTAGATATATGAATAAAAACTGGAGAATCTATTTATTTAATGAATCATTCATTAAAAAGAATGATGCGATTTTTGAACCAAAAAAAGCAGTTGCATATATTCCATATTTGTGTAACAGGAGCTTGGTCAACAAATTCATTCAATCCATTTAATTTAATATTTCTTTTTTTAATGCATTCCACATTCAAATAAGTAACTCCTAAAAAACAATGTGATTAAAATGAGGTAGAAACAAGATTGTATACCTACAATGTACTTACTTACATTACAACTAAATAAAATAAATGTAAAAGGCCAAATAAATGCGCTAACGAACGCATTTCG
>JARJDW010009257.1:0-18850 GCA_030264715.1 Adinopsis sp. GC000173
GGTCGGGCAACGACGACGACGACGACGCGTTGTTCACCTTGCTGCTGGTTGATCATCTCGCGCCTGCAATTAAAAATCGTGCTCAATTGATTGGGCGTTGTTGGGCAGTGGAACCATATCAAATTAAATATAAGCAATAATATTTTAGATAGAATTTAGGGTTTTATGTCAGAATATTATCTAACTATTATTTTTATGGATTGTAAAAAACGTGGCAAATCCCGGATCACTAAAATGTATTAAAATACGAACATTTTTATGCAATTTAACAATTTAACTGAAAGAAACTAAAGTTTTTGAATTGGTGCATCCATTTTTACGATTCTTTACCACAAAATTGGTCAAATAACAAGAAAATTCTACAATAATTTAATGCCAAATTGTTTAAAATAGAATAATTATTATTTTTTTATAATGAAAATGAATTCAAACCGCGAAAATCTTAATGCTATACAAGTTTTCTAATATGCTTTAGTTTTAATATTGCTGCATTAATTTTCATTCCAAAAAAGAGAGAAAATTTTAATTCTAACGACAATGAAAGTTAGTATATCTATAAAATCGATGCCATTTGATGCAAATTAAGATAAACATATTAAAAAATCGTAAAATTGAAATATAAAAATGATTACTAAACTACATAGCTAGCCCACACATCGACTTTCTATCTTATCGCCTTGATAGTTAGTTCTTAATGTGAAAATGTGATAATTTGTCCTTTAAGATTTAAATATTAATTAATTAATTAATTGAATGCATATATACATATAGAAAGATTACGTTACCACTATACGCACTAGTTAGATTGTATCGCACTCACTCGCTATCTGCGAGCCGAGCGGAAATATGATTATCTTGTAACAAATACAAGGTGTTCCGGTAGATAATATTTCTTGTGAATTGATTATTATAAATATATGGAATTGTAATAATTCATACAAACACAACAATGCTTAGCCAAGTTTCGCTTGCAAATATGTACTATGGCCATCGATGAAAGGAAAAGGACCTGGATCGGGCGGGTATACCTTCATCCTTTCGATATTAATGGTATTCCCTATCGAGAATCACCACTAATGTCCTAAAAACAAATTAAAGAGTTGTTGCGATTTCTAATCACATTTTAAGGTGTGATACTCGCTATGATTCTCCATAGGGAACACCATAAACATCAAAGGGATAGACCAGATCCAGGCCATTCTCTTTTCGTCGATTGCCACAGTATATATAAATTTTCTAATACAAATATTTTTTGTTGTGTTTTCAAAAACAATATTTTTATGACAATATAACCTAAACCTTGAGTCCGATTCAACCGTTTTTATAGGTTATCTAAAAATAAATATTTTTATTGGTTGCTTATTAATTTCTTAAAGTTTGCGCAAAATGTTGCCTTCACAATAACAAAAATAAGAATAATGTATGATATTTTTACTCAAACACCTGTTTTACACCTTTCAAACAAAATTTAACACAATATTTAGAACTTATTTCAATTAAAATTCTTAAAAACCATATTTTAATTAGGATTTGTTTACATTCGCAACCAAATTAATAAATTACTAGATAACTTTGAACCAATTTTCCAAATTTGCATTGCAATTTTCGTCACTTGTTCCCACGCTTTTCAATAAAATATATTGAAAGAGCCAATTATGTTGCAAAACCTTGATTCTTAATTGGCACAATAACCAAACTTATCAATAAAATTCATTGGATTTTTGTTACCTAGCGCCTTTGTATCATTAAGTTAAAAATAAAATTTATTTTATTCCAATTTTCTAAATTTGTGGTTGCTATCCTTTATTTTTACAAAAATCGAGTCAGTCAACTAAGCTTAGTATTTAATTTATTTTATTTTCTTCTTGCAATAAAATTATTTAAAAAAAATTAACTTAGCTACGTTTTTTTACATTGAATCGCCCAGCACAAGCAATTAGGCGCGCAAAAACCTTGATTTTTATCCATAACAAATAACAAGACTTATCAAAAAAAAATTAAATTAATTGTTTCGTTTAGTACTTTCGCATTGTTCTCGCCGCATATATATACACATACGATCGGCGATCAATTAATTTTATTATATTTTTTGTACAACACAATGTTGTTGTTGCTGTTGTTGAAACAATTTTTTTGTTATCGGCCTTAAATATAATGTTCACCGTTTAAAAACACAATGTAAATGTATTTTTTCGCATTGCAATGCGATTTTAATGCGCTTTTAAATTCATATCGCGTAAGATTTTCTCATATTTTCATAATTGCGTTACAGTTATTTAACAAAAAGCCGGCTGCTGATAAATGTTTGATATACAATATATATATATATATATATAAAAGAGGCCACGTGAAAAAATAGCGGCATTATGGAAATGAAACACAAGACAGAGGACAAGACGGTGTGAATGCATTTTTAATGCACCATTACAACTAATTGCCTGATTTGATTAAACTAGTTAGTTGGTTCATTTAAAACTTTCCGAAAAAGTCTATTATATTTGAAGCAAGTCTTTAATTTTTAAGGAAAAAAGTTTAAAAATGAGAAAATGTTGCCTGTAAATTACAATAGTTGTCTGAAAAGTTTCGACCTTTCTTAACTTTCAGCAAAATTTTTGACATTTTCCTCATTTTTTTAAAAAGATTTTCGCGTTAATTTCATACTACTTTAATATTTGTATTGCAAAAATCATAAAAAACTGTGAAATTTTGAATAGGCGTAAAACATTTCAGACCGCCCTCATACAGTTGATAGTTGTCTGATAAGTTTGGAGTCTTTTTAAAATTACACAAGTTCTTTCAAATTTTAGCACTAAAAACGTAAGACAAACGTTCAAAAGTAAAAAGGCTTGAAACTTTTCGGACCGGTCTCACACAGTTGATAAATGTCGAAAAAGTTTCTAACCTTACTCACAAATTTTCTACTTTTGTGCGTTTCCTTACTCTACTTAAACGATATTGCATTCCGTTGACGTTTCCTTTACATTTCCATTGATAAAACTACAAGAAAAATGTAAAATGTAAAAAAGAATCAAAACTTTTCATCTGTTTGTAGTCGCATCTTACATTTTCTAGACTAAGCACACTTTTGGTCTTCAAAACGCTTTATAATTACGCTTCACACGCCAGCGCAAAAACAAATGTTATTACGTTTAATATCATGGCGAAATTGTCGCATATACTATAGAACATCTTAATTTCCTGATGCCGTTTTAATTGATTACCACTTTTAGACAGTTACACTGGGGAAATTCATGATGATACACTACACATGCGCGTATTTGTTGCGCGGCTTAATACAATTAAAACAAAGCGTCAACGTGTCTGCATTCAATTACTTACTTACGTCGCTTATTTTATTATTTTGCCCACCTTATGACTTCATTACTTTGTTATTTTGCATATTTTCTAAGAAATGCTTATGAATGTAAATTAATGTAAAAGCGCTCGCTGGCTTACAGCAAGTGTTAATTATTACGAATAAATGATTAATCTTTGTTTAAATTATACATATATACATACGATTTTTTTCATATTATAATAAATTCATTTTGTATTACTTGGCTTTTATTGCAATTGTAATTTAATTATAATAGCAAAATGTTTTTCCAACTTGATGATTACGCTTATATGCATTGATTTAAAACTGTAAATGCGGTAATAACTTTTTTTTCATAAAGCATGCGCTTATCTATCTATCTATTTAGCTAAGATAATAAATTTTAATTAAAATTTTAATAATAATTATAAATTATTAAATTACATTACGTTTACTAATTCACTTATTAGATTTTGTGCTATAAAATCAAAATAAGCAATAGTTTTCTACACTAGTGCGGAAAATTTCCTTTTGAAAGGACCCGTTTCTAGAAATCTTAACTGCTTGAAGAGTTTCGTAAATTTGTCTTGACCTAAGGTCGGCTAAATCAATAAAACGACACTGATTTGCATACGCACATGCGAATATATTTGTCATTCCCATTATTCATTGACTTCGATCATGACTAATATACACAACGTTACTAATTACGATGGTAGTTTGCATTTTATTTTCACTTCCGCCCCACATTGCAGAAAATACCAAAGAAATCAGCAAAAATCAAGTAAAATTCAAAGTTTTCCTCATAACATAATTTAGCATATTTTCCTTATTTTAAACCACTGATCTAAAGGGTCAATTAAATAAATAATGCAGTCCAAAATCCTTTTTGCGTCTCTTATTTTTGATCCATAACAGAAAAATTAAATAAGATTCCTTCATTAAATTAATTTTCATTAAAATTAAAATAATTTTTAATCAATATGGACATCAAACAACTAAGGTATACATTTTTACGTCGAATAGTATATTTTTTTGAGCACGCCATCCATAGATAGACAATTTGGAAAGTTTCCTCCTTCCCCCTGTCACAGCACAACACAACACAACTCGATAAATAATTCAATAAGTGTCCAACTCGCGACCAAAACAACAACGACATCATGACGACAATTAATATTTATTAGACGCCGTTGCTGCTGCAAAACCGTTCCAAATATTAATTGATCGATCAATTTATGACATATTAGGATCTGATTGGAGTTGTTGAGGTGCAAAATCCACTCTGCCAATCAACGATTGCAACATCATATCAATGCTGACATATTCGCGTGTGTGTAAAATTGAAAATTATTGAAATTGATAGAACTACTAAATAATATATCATTTATTGAGGCAATATAATTAAGTTGAATATTGAAATTGAAGACCCAAATAATTTTTATGATTAACTGATATATAATATGATATAACTTAGATAATTAGATACTGAAATCAATTAATTGTTAATTAGTAACTTTCCAAAAATCATTGTAATTTTCTTTAATCAAAAATATTTATTCCGAGCTAAAAGTAAACCAATATAAATCGAAATCGATATTAACGTTGATCTACATTCAAGACAATCACATTAATAATATAATTATTAAATATTTAAATTGATGAACTAGATAATGTTCGCTTTTATGTTTAATTAAATTATTACCGATACATAATTTAGGTAATAACGATCATTTGAAACTAGATAAATACGAGTTTATATATATAATACATTTTTCACAAAAAAAAAAATTAAATTGCAAACTGGAAATATCAGATCGACCTAATATTTAATTCATAAACAACAAGCACCGAAATATAATTTTGAGAAGAAAATACCAATCCATACGACAACACCATCGCGCAAATAATAAATATTTATTAGACGTCGAGGCGAAGACGTACGAAATATTAATTGAGCTGAAAGATGAAGAAGGACACTTCCTCATAGTTTCGCACAACCATGCACACATTTAGCAGCGCCTATTTTAACGACCGATCATTATTGTTACGCCATTGAATCGCTTATGTGCATGTATGTATATTTTTGATAAGTCGCTAATAATTTATCGCGCTTATAATTTAAACAACCTTGATTGGCATCGATGCGGTTTAAGGATTTTTCGCTCAAGTGTGGCGATTTTGGGATTTTCTTGCGGTCAGGCAATGAATGAGGTAATAAGCACACAATGTTCGATCATTCATCGATTACAATTTGTTAACTAACTAGAAATCGCATAAAGCGATTGCATAAACCATATTAAATAATTACAACTAATGAATTTAGCGAATAATTTTTATTTTTTTGTAGATTTATTAGGCGTGAAAAGGCGCTGTTGTTGAAATTTAAGAAAAAAATTTGATGTCTATGAAATTCCTAAAACGACATAATTTCGAATATTTTCCTGATTTAGTTTAATTGCCTCTTTCCAACAGACTTGTGAACCACATGTTGAAAACCACTGTTCTAAGGGGTCAATTAAATAAATAATGCAGTTCAAAATCATTTTTGCGTCTCCCAGTGTTTGTTATCCATCGATTACAATTTGCTAATTAGCAATTGCATAAACCATATTATATAATTCAATTAAAAACAAATGAATTTGGTGAATAATATTTATTTCTTTTGCGGATTAATTAGGCGTGAAAAGGCGCTGTTGTAATCTGTCGTATTACAACAATGTGGTAATTAATTATAAATATATGTACGAAAATTTTAGCGCATAAACGCCGCGCCGTCCTTGACGGCAATTAACAATTTAACAATTAGCGAACTTAATTGAGCATATATATTTTGAAATCATCAAAAACAACAAATGCGCGCTTTTTGCACTGAATTTATTATTGGACCAGACGTGTACTCTAATCCGTTAATTGAATTTCATCTATCAATTGTACATATCGTTCTAAACTAATAAATCCTGTCATTATTCAGCAAAATACATCCGTGTATTTAAATGAGCCGGTCTTACATAACGTACACCAAAACAAAAAATTATTTTCGTGAAAATTAATAAGCTGAAATTGTCCAAATTGAAAAATTATTAAATTAACATTTTATTTCTCTGTAATTGGCTGTTGTTTCATGAATTAATTATCAGATTGACTAATTATTTCCACTTTAACATTCAGAAATATTTTTTGGTTACTAATTTCTAAGTTGAAAAACGACAATTAAACAAAAACTGTGATCTTCAAACTTTGTCCACTTTCGGAGTCCTTAAAGTCCTAAGGTTTGTTCAAATTTGTCATTCTAAAGTACTTGGACTTACCTAGCACAGATTGATAAACATTTTGCAATATTGATTTAAAAATGAGTACCTAAACCAGAATTCTTTAAATTTTACCAAGTTAGGAAGTCCTTAAAGTCGTAGGGTTTGTTCAAATTTGTCATCCAGAAGTATTTGAATATAATAATTTAGATACATAGGTATATATTTTGATATTTTGCGACACCCTGGAGATATAGTTTGAAGATTAATGATCTATTCTAAACTAATAAATCCTATCATTGTATTCAGCAAAACACATCCGCATTTAAATGAACCCGTCTTCTTACATAATATACGCAAAAAACTGTACATACCTATTGAATCATTTTCGTAAAAATTAATTTGAAATTGTTTGTTTGAGTTGGAATAAAATTTTAATAAAGATTTTCGATTGCAGAATGTTGTGAATGTTGGTAAATGTCAGTGAATGGCGAATAATTCTACGTATCAGAAAAATTGCTAATTACATATACGCGATGTGGAATCGATTGAATCATAGAAGGAATAATAAAAAAGCGCATATGATTTTTAATTGAAATTATGCAATATTACGACGACGGAGCATTAGAAATGCGATTATGATTATATTATTAATTTTTGCCATTAAAGCAATAATTTTCAACAATGAACCGATGATTTCTTTGTAATTTATTGCGTTGCGCGCTGAGTCGCACATGTTGTCATCATTCGTTTGATTAATTTTTTCTTAATCTGCCTCGACGGAATATGCTAATATGCACACACACTGAATACTAGAAATTAACATATAAATTATTTATTTGTATGAATAAACAAGTTTTATCGATTTTCGATAAAAATATGTTAAACTTAGCATCGATATGGAATCTACTGTTTTTTAGATTGTCGATTTGTAACGTAATCACGTAAATTACTCTTAATTCAAATGCAAAAAGATGTGATTACCAACACTTAAAACTGAATTAAGTATGGTATGCAGTTAATTGATAAATTAATTGATTAATGTAGGATGTGGGACAATTCTTAACAAGCAAAATCTTATTCCAGTAACTAACTAACAGGTTGCATTAGAATAAGTTTACTTTTAGACAGAAAATTGGTTCTAAGGTCGAATTGGAAACCTTATTTCATTAAAAATGAGACCTAGGGAAGTTAATCTAATTGTTAAAAATTACAGATTTTGTCATTTTTTGGTTCGTTAATTACTAAAGTGTAATCAATTATTGAAAAATATGATTTAGAAAAAGTTGGATCAATTCCCTTGGTTCTCCTTAGACATTAGGTCTACTATACCGACTCTAATACAGTGTAATTGCATTTATAATTTCCTTTTACGAATTATTATTATAAAAATAACAGTGAAATGTGTTCAACATCCATAAATTGAATGCAATTTATTGTTTCTACGTCTCAAAAATGCTAGTAATTAATTTATCTAATTAAAAAATAATGTTTTTTAGAACGACTATTATATAAATAAATAATAATATAATGATTTTTTTACGTTTAACTAAAAAAATGATTTATTTCAAAAAACGACACGCATTTTTTTCCACTTTCAATTCATCAATCCTCGCATAATTTATTATAAATTATTTAAATTTTATTAATCGTTAACTATAAATATAAATTCGATGAACAAACTGTAAAAAATCGTAAAAATGTAGAGAGACAAAAACAAACAAGCGCATTATCACTTAACACGTTCTTATTAGGCCGAGAGATAAAAAAAACGAGTGAACGAACTTACATGTCGCACCAATTCAAGGGTAAGGTGAAAAATCACACAACTATTATTATATTGCATTGAACAGTGTTTCTCAAACTTTAATCAAATCAAACTCTTGTATTATCTCCCCATTGTTGAAACAAAGTAATAAGAAAATTTCCTTAGACCAGTGTTTCTCAAACTTTAATGAAACATAGCCCCCTTTAATAAATTTATTTTATATTATCGCCCACCTTGTTGAAACTTTTTGTTACGTGAGTTTCGACAAACAAAATACGTAATTTTATTAAATTTTAATTTAAAACTTATAAAAAATAATTGAAGGAATTGGCAAGTTTAAGTCACCATTTTTATTATTCGGGTCCAAAAACATTTTATATTATTTTAATGGCTTTGTTCCAAAAATACGTACCAAAAAAACCTAAACAAGAGGTGCACACACACACAAATACACACACGATCGACCTACCTGTCGTCGCATGTGGCAGGAAGCCTACCTTCTTCAAAAAGCGCATGTTGTGATACTTTAAAGGAATGTTAAATTTTCGTTCCAAAAAAAAACCACTGCATGTATAAGAAGTATACTGACTGTGCCACTTTTCCACACTCACAATCGATACGAATTATTAAACATATACGTATATATATATTGTCGGATCTTCGCGCGAGCCGCAGCAAAATCGGAACACGAACGATGGTAACTGTAAATAAACGTCGCGCAAGTAGAAAATGCGCTCGTTCAGTGTTCGGGACGATTATTATATATTATATATTGAAAAGTGCCGAATTCGATCTACGGAGCAGCACTTAATTACGGGCGCGTGAGACAATAACAACGGACGGACGGATGGATGGATGGATGAAGAAAAGCCACATCCAACAACGAGAGCGAGCGCCACGGAATCGGTTTGAAAACTCGTTTGGCGAGCGTGTGTCTTGCTATAAGAACGTATACGTCGCTCGTGGTGTGTCTGTTTTTTTTGCTTCTTCTTCTTCTTCCCGTTGTTGTTGTTGTTTTTATATCTTTAATGGTGCACACACACGTATTACTACTATATCTAGCGCGCGCACTACTAAAACATCGGTAAGCAGCAGCAATCGACCACTGGCTTGCACTCCTTCTGAGCAACTGCTTGCTGCTAAAGTTGCCTCCGACCGACCAACACACGTACCGCTGCTCTAGCTATGCGCAGTGAGTGCGAGTGAATGTATGAGCGCCGCGGATGTACAGGGTGAGCGGAAAGATGATGCGATCATGGTTGTATTTTTTTGGTTTGTTTGTGCGCGACTAGTGCACCAGCAGCATGCCAACGCGATGTTTGCATACATGTGGGAGGCATGGTTCGAAACGATAACAGCCTTTTTTGGGAAAATTCATAAAACATATTCGCAAAAAGAATAATTGTTGATTCATTTTTAGTAATTCTTTGAAAAAATATTATCGTTTGACAAAACTAATAAAATTTAAAGAACATTTTTTGCTAAATATTCATGTTTTTGTGATTAATTGCATAAATCTTACCAATTCCTTAGTATTACATAATTTGAACGCTTTTTGAAAGTGATATTATTTTTATATTTTTACGTCAACTTTTGATAATATTGTAATTTAAATAGTAGTTGTTAATTTAAAAACGATTAATTTGTGGATGTACTTTTCCATACTAACTGTTCAAACTTTTGTTATAATTTATAAAATTGGCTTGTTAATGATAGACATTATTATTTACGTCAATTTTTTACTAGAAACTTAAATATTAAAAAGTTTTTGATAATTCTATACTTTAATAGCAAATCACTTACAAAAAATATTGTTTTGCTTACTTCCCAATTGTTTTATGTAAAAATGTATTGTATTTTTAACAGTAATGTTAATAAATATTATTACACATTGTTTTTTGTTTTGAAAATAATATATTATTATTATTATTGAATGTTTTTTGTGAATGCGCAAATTTTTAAAGCTTTATTTAAGCGCCGTTAAAGTGATAATAGCTTTTGAAATGATGCAAAAAATTCTCCCAAAGCAAATAATTTTTTATATCAAGAGCTAACAAATTCCAAGTCGCAATTTTTACTTATTTTGGAAGAGAGGTAAGTATCTACTATAAAAATTAAATTAAAAATGACACGTAACTATTTAACTTCCTTTAATAGAATCATCACTTAATCGCAATTTGGAACACAGAAATATTCCATTACTGTGTCGCGGCGCCTAAAAAATCCAGCAAAAAAACTTGTTTGCATTGTATATGTTTATAGAAAACAATATTTTTTTAACAATTTACACACAACGCTTTGTACACAGCAAATAGGTTTTTTAATTGCCAACTATACGAATACGACGACGACGAGAACAAATGCGAAAAAGGTAATTAAAATTAAACTGTATGATTTTAATAAAATATGTACATCTGATATTAGCGCAATACGTGCTATTAAAGCAATAATAATTAACGATTATTAAGCGTGTATGTGTATTTTTTTCAAATTACCTTGCTCTTTTTCAATAATGACGCAGTTCGTTGCAGTTTGTGAAATATACGATAATACATTTTTTTTCCTCTTCAAAAGTAATTTAAATGCATGCAAGCTGTATGTAAGTACGTATATACGCATGTAATACGAGGGTCATTCGATAATTAAAACGATAAATGGCTGTGGCGGTAAAATTAATGGTAGGTATATACGATGCGCCAAGATGCGTGTAATTGAGGTGGTGTGCAGTTTGATTCCATGTTTAAGTCAAATTGTCTTGTTTACATTTTTTAAATTTTACGATGCCGCATCAAATGTACAATAATAGTAAGCGTTTTGTGTGTCAATTTTAAACGGCCTTGCAAAATCAATTTCGTATTAGCTGGAATGCAAAATAAAATCGCAAGTTTTGAAGTTCTGAAATCTTCTAAAATTGATTTTCTCAAAATCTTTAAACTAATGGATTGAAATTTCGTTAAATGTCCTCCGAAACCATAAAAAGGAATTACTGGGTGTGAAGATATTTTGATTTTTGGAGGTGAAGTAAAGCAAATACTTTTTCATGCAAATTTTGATCTTTGGGGGGAAAATTAGTTAATTGGTAATGAGTTTCATGAACAATATTTGACGGCAAACTGTGTTTCCCAAAAACTTAAAACTAGCCCATAGACTTTCCAATAAATATCCTACAAAAGAATTTAAGAGATTTGCTGTTTTGGTAGAAAAAGTTTGAAAAAAAAACTGTTAATATGCCGGAATAATTCAAAAACAAATAATAAAAAACTGAAAATTAACTAGAAATGTATTCACTTCTTAAAAGACGCCAATAATATGTTCTACCTTGAAATAATCAGTAAATAGTTTCATGCATTTGTTTTTAATTATATCGTCAAGAACAAAACGCACAACAAAACGCCATCGCGTCTGCAGTACTCAGCCAGTATAGTAGGTCAGTTATTTATTTATTTATTATTTTACTCTTAATTCCACCATCATTCCTACTTGAACGGAAATTTAATCTAATTACTTAATAACTTCATTGCTGCGCGCTGCGAAATTGTAACAATTTGAAAAACTGCGGCGTTTGATGATTTCCAGCTCAAAAATCGTTATTGTTATTAAGCGCATTAAGGTCAATTAGCGTCCGGCAATGAAACAAAAAAATCGTTCTAATTCTTCGTCTTGTTGTTCATCATCATCACCATCATGCACACACACACACACACACACGCAAAATCGAAGCAACGCATCACAACATTGAAAAAATTCCGTAATGGATTTTATCATTTAGAAAGTTATTGGTGGGTTGTGTTGTTGCCGTTGTTGTCTTGTTGTTTTTGCTTCTTTTGGAATCGACAAACACAACACAACACAACCTGCTCATGAACTTGTTTCTCGCCAAAAATTTCCATCATCGCGCACAAAAACATATAAATTCATATAAAGAAAAAAAGTATTACGATATGCGGGCACATCATGTGTTGTTAAATTTGGAAATTGAAAATCGCAATATGTATAAGTGTATTGAATGAATGTATGCATACACGTGAGTAGTGCGCTTTCTAAAAATCGAAGAATTTTAATCGGTTATTAATGAAAATTGATGGGCTTCATTCATTTTTACTGCAATTTGCGAAATATACTAATGATAAGCAGAAGAACTGAGAAAGCTAGTTCATAGTAAAATAGTAAAAAGTCACAAGATAGAATAGATTTGTTTATTACAACAAAGTTTTTGAAGTAAACTAGAATAAAACCTGTCAACCTGGAAGATTTCCCTCAGAACGGTTAACATCACAATCTATTTGTTTAGCCCCGAATAAGTTGGAAAACTGCTAAGTTAGATAATTTTCCAAGATACACATGTTTTACTGTAACCTAGAGAAATCTTCCATCTTATTAAGGTTTCCAACTTTACAGGTTTTACTGTATTTGTTATTTAGGGTCTAATTTATACTTTTTGGACAATAAAATTTGTAAATCCACTTATAGATTTTATGTAAAGCTGCTACTTTTTTTAAAACTTTCAATATTTTCCAAGCAAATGCCCTCTAATACCCTGTACCTATTACAAACATTGATATTGCCACTTTGTACAAGTTTGTTTACATATATTCACATTGTAACATAAAGTTTACGTAAGAAAAATAAATTAAGCGATGTTTTAGCAAATAATGAAGTCATTTCTAAATCTTCCAATCATTAAATTGAAATATTATCGATAATTTTTCATAAAACATAATTATAAATCAACTTTTTGGCCACAACAACAGCTTAATGCGATCATATTTTACACAAAAATGTCTTTGATGGATCATTTATAGATTTTTCATAGACACAATGTATATAAACAAAATTATTAATTTCGTGAACGAAACACATATTTATAGAAATATTGATGATATAATTTGTTTATAGTTTGGAATTTCCAAACAATTAAAATCACACAAATGTTATTACAACATTGATATGGCGACGTTAATAAATACATTTTTTTGTTAAATATTAAGTGTCTTAGCGCAGAATTTGTATGGGAAATCCAAATTGATTTGAATGGTGAAAATTTCTTATTCGCACTGTATATCGATCAATTATGAATTCATTATAAACATGAATAAAAATGCAATTAATTTATCACCGCATCGCGCTTATCTGAATGCAAACAACGCGACCGATTTCAAAAACTTTCAAAATCGGCTAATTATTTCACATATACACTATATATATTGAGAAAATTTTGCATTGAATTTGTATATGTTCGGAGAAAGTGATTAAGCCGCAAAGTGTGCAAATTAAAAGCGCGCTTATTAATATTGTATATCTACACACAATCTCTTTAAGTCGTTTTATTAATATTAGTTTTCATTCCAATTATTTTTATTAGTCTGTTATCGTGCGTATAGCTATTTCAGCCACATTGCTTTAAATATAACGAAAAGAGAAGAGAAATTTTAAGAGAGAAACTGTAAATTTGTTATCTGTCATAAACTGGCTAAGCAGAGGGCCATATATTTAATCTTGTTGAATTTCATAAAAACCTAAGACCAGTGGCACCCAAACTTTTTTCACCTACCGAAAAAATTTAAACATTTCTTTGATCTTTGGAACTAAAGTGATTAAACAGGGCAATGTTCAAATTAAAAGCGCTTATTAATATTGTATATCTACACACAATCTCTTTAAGTCGTTTTATTAATGTTAGTTTTCATTCCAATTATTTTTATTAGTCTCTTATCGTGCGTATAGTTATTTCAGCCACATTGCTTTAAATATAACGAAAAGAGAATAGAAATTTTAAGAGAAAAACTGTAAATTTGTTATCTGTTATATACTTCATAAGTATAGGGACAAATTTTTGATTTTGTTGAATTTCTTAAAAATCTAAGACCAGTGGCTCCCAATTTTTTTTCACCTACCCGCCACTAAGTCATTAAACACACAATCTCGTTATTTATACCTATCTAAGTCGTTTCATTAATATTAGTTTTCATTCCAATTATTTTTATTACCTTTTTGCAACTCTCCAGCCTTTAAATATACACCATGCGTGTTTATTTATAGATAATAGCTAAATTTAGCGAAAAATTAACATATGTGTAACGTCGTCAATTATTAAGTGCGCGAAGTATAAATGTTTGCTTATTGTAATGTAATGCCAGCGCTAAAAATGCCCATTTGTGCGCGAGCGTGTTAATTCAATTAACGCGATGCCAATAATGAATTATTAATACAGCAACGAAATATTAAAATCGAATTCTAATCAACAAATAACTCATTCGATGGCATAGTTTTGCTAAAAACGTTCAACAATTTATATACAATTTACAGTATAAACAACATTCTGGATTTTTTTAATAAAATCTCTTTGATTTGCAAATACATAAATCAACGTTTATAAATAATAAATGTGCTAAAAATCCCAGAACAAAAAAAATTATAAATTATAATAATTTTTTGTTTCGATAAATAAACAAAAAACAATAAAAGTAAATAAAATTTTTTTGCTATGAAATGTTAAATGTTAATTCTTGGTAGGAATATTTATGAAAAATCATGTGAAAAGTGATAAAATTCTCTACATTTCAATATACTGAGGTGCTATTTTAATATTTAAGTAATTCATATAAAATAATCATATTTAAAATAACTAAATAAGAAATATATCAATGGTATTATTATAAAATAAATATTTTTTTTCATATATTACATTTTTAATAAATATATTTTATTTTTTATGGAATTGTATTGCTATTCTGTCATACCTAATTATAAAGAATCGAAACAATATATCAAATCGTTAAAAAATGAAGTGAACGAATCGGAATTTTCATCTTTCGTTATTAGTCCCAAATTTTGTCGCCTAACGGCTGAGTTTAAATTTAAACATGTGAATTTTTGCCATTTGGCGACTTTGTACTTGTTGAATGAGCAAAAAAACTAGCGCGACAGGAAGTAAAAAATCTGTATATACAATTATTAATTAGCATTAAACAAACAAATCGAGATTTTTTGTATTCATATGCAAATTTGCGATGTAATCGTGTCTCTATTATTATTTTGTTAACGTAAATATACATATAAATATTATTCTTTTTTCGTTGGCTTTCTAAAATCGATAATTTTTCGCCGAAGTTAGCTTAAACGACGACGGTGAACTTTCTCGATGATTAATTATGCAAAGCGCCGGTGCGATTGTTTCGCGAGATAATTTCCCCCGCGGGCCGTCCCCCCACACACACGTTGTTGTTTGCTCGAATTTCATAAATTTTTGTAGAGTTTGGCTTCAATATCACGACGATTAAGCATGAAAACGAATGAAATGGCAGAGTTAATGAACTGCGATGAATTTTAATTACACAATAATATGTAAATGATTTGGAAGAAAGTGTTTGTTTTCGTTGTCGGTTGGGATTTTTTCTTTTCACAATATAAATGTTTATGTTTTTTTGTTTCGCTGTGGTTTGGTCGTTGCATGCATGCAAAGTATGAAATTTTGTTAGCGTAGGGTATCATTTTGAAACAAAATTACGGAATGAAATTTTTGAATTTTTATGGGAAATCACGTTTTTATGTTTTTATTTTGCTGTGGTTTGGTCCTGGTATGCTTGCAAAGTATGAAATTTTGGGTTTTTAGCTAATCGCTTAGTGTAAAGAATAATTTGGAAGCAAAATTAGGGAATGAAATTTTGCCCGAAACAAAATTTTAATTTAATTTTGTGATAGTTACAAAACAAAACTATTCTAAATGTTGGAAATTTTTTTCACCAACAATTAGAAAATACTAGATTTTTTCCATTTTGCGAATTTTAGTCCTCAGGCGAAAAAAGTCGCTAAATAAAAATTAATGATGTTTTGAGGTTTCTGGTATAAAAATGCGCTTAGAATTTTCTTATTTGATTAAATAAGAGTAAACACACATAGCTGTATAAATAATAAAAATTTCTTTGAACGCATTTTTATGACTATGACTCTTTCAATAAACCTAAATATCTAATTTTTCTATATATATAAAATTTCTATTCTATTAGTTGAAGAGGAATTTAATACCAATCAAAGAATTAAGAAATGAGAAAGTAAAAACGTAAAAATTTTTCATAAATTTCTGTCGTTTCTTTCTTGTATCTGGTTCATTAGAAAAAAGCAGAATAAAATGATTAAAATTTTATTAAAAAGTAAAAAATTATTAAGTTTTTTTCAATGATTATCAGTTGATTTATTATTAATATAAGTTGATATACATTTTAGTCATTCTGAGTAAAAATTGAAATATAGTTACTTGTGATAAATATATTTAAATTATAATTGAAAACGAAATTATGTTAACAAAATCTCATGGCTGATTCTGAATAAGTTAAGAAGAATGCAAACCATTTTTTACTTTTACTAGCTCATTGTTTTTTACACTGCCAAAAAAATGTCTAAGATTCTTTTGGTTTGGAAATCTCTTTCTTTTTTTATGAAAATGTGCACATTTTTATGGTGAAACTGCAACAAATATAACCGTAAATTCCAACTCAAATAAATTAAATTAAATGGCAAACACTTTTCTAATGTGTATGTGTGTGTGTAGATTTAATCGCAACGTGTATTTTTTGCATCCATTCAAACAAGCACAAACCATATAAAATATTTATTTTATCATATATGTATAATCTGATAGATGATAAATATAAAAGTGACACATTAATGTAACAATGATTAAATTATTACAAACCGAATTGAAAGTTATTAGGATGTGTAAGATACAAACAACACATCCGACATTGCATCTGCAACCTGATATTATGCCGCTAATTATGTAGAAAGTGCATGCATATTTGCCATCGATGGAAAAAATGCATACGCTATAGCAGTGTTTCTCAAAGTGTGGTACGCAAACGGCTATTTCATCAACTTGATAATTAAATTCATGCATTTGTTAGCCGAAAATTCTAATCTTTAACTAATAAATTTCGGCAATTAGCGCTGATACGGAGTAAAAAATAGCTTGATAGACAACAGCACTCTTACTTCAAGTTTTGTTTGTTGAAAGCTTGAGAAACACTGCTCTACACACTTCCAGAGTGTTGTTGATAAATAAGCGAATATTGGTATGTGGATAAATATACATGTACATATAGTAATAATAATAATAATAATGTTAGAAATATTTTAAAAGCGAAGAAGCGTCCTGAATATACAAAACGATTTGAAAGTTTTTGTCGAATGTACAGTTAATATTACTTAACACACAAACATTTTGCTGCATGTGAACTACAAATGTGTCTATATGTGTGAGTGTGTGTGTATTTATAATAACATTTGCAAAATGCATTTCGACCGCCTACATACCACTACGCTTGATTTACATTTCCTTTTAGAGCACACACACTCAATATGCAGAAAAATGCGTTTTGTATCTCTTCAATTATACTACAAGTATGAGAACTCATTATTGATTGCGATTCTTAAGAGTAAAACAGTAATTTACAGCTCACACAAAAAATCTTGGTGGATACTTTGTTAAATAAAGAGACAAAGCGTACCCAAAATCTTCAGGTTTAGTATTTTGATGCTAAGAAATTTTTAGTCGTTGGACGACAAAAAAAAGTTGCACAACATTTCTTACAAGACTATTACGTTTGCGATTAATAAATTTGAAATTCGAATTTTCACTATTTAAGGACTAGAAGGTTTAAAATTGATAACTGTACCAGGATTTTCAATAATAAACCTTTGTTTTGGGGGAAAACTATAATTTTGACCTTAAAAATAGTTTAGTCATCGAAATTTGCGATTAATAAATGTGAAATTCGAATTTTCAGCAGGGAAGATAAACAATTTTGATCCAAAAAACGTTTTAGTCGTTGGGCGACAAAAACAGTTGCACAACATTTCTTACAAGACGATTACGTTTGCGATTAATAAATTTGAAATTCGAATTTTCACTATTTAAGAAATAGAAAGTTTAAAATTGATAACTGTACCAGGATTTTCCATACTAAACCTTTGTTTTGGGGGAAAACTATAATTTTGACCTTAAAAATAGTTTAGTCATCGAGTTTTGCGATTAATGAATGTGAAATTCGAATTTTTAGCAGGGAAGATAAACAATTTTAATCCAAAAAACGTTTTAGTCGTTGGGCGACAAAAAAAGTTGCACAACATTTCTTACAAGACGATTACGTTTGCGATTAATAAATTTTAAATTCGAATTTTCACTATTTAAGGACTAGAAGGTTTAAAATTGATAACTGTACCAGGATTTTCTATAATAAACCTTTGTTTTGGGGGAAAACTATAATTTTGACCTTAAAAATAATTTAGTCATCAACATTTGCGATTAATGAATGTGAAATTCGAATTTTCATACATTTTGATTCTAAAAACGTTTTAGTCGTTAGGCGACAAAAAAGTCAAAATTTACAATTAATAGATGCAAAATATTGTTAGGTAATAAATAAATTTTGATTAGTTTATTAATTAATGAATAAATAAACAAACAATTAATAATTGCATATACTTTGCCTATTAAAAATTTTTGCAAAACAAACGCAT
>JARJDW010009260.1:0-17812 GCA_030264715.1 Adinopsis sp. GC000173
CATATTCGCTTTTGAGGACGCTTTTACGCGATTTTTGTATTTTCCCTTAAGGGACTGAGTAGAGCAGCGAGAAGCAGCAAAGAATTGCAAAACTATGATTCGGTCGTAAGAAGACATGTCAAAAATTGCGCTCAAAATGTTAGTACAAGGTTGGAAACCCTCCATTCTTTTAACTGAGACGCCGTTTTTTATTTAGAGGTATTAAATATGAGAACAATATTTTATTTACGTGGGTGGTCCGAAAAGTTTTGAGCCTTTTTAGTAATTTTTAGTGCAGCCCCAAACCGAACATTTTTGATAAATTTTTCTTTGCGTGGAAATTTTTGCGATTCTTTCTTTCGATTTCTCTTTGATCTTTGGCATTTTCCATCAAATCTTTTTATCAATTTTCATCAAATTTGATAGAAAATTGAGAAGAACGAAAGTTCTTCTCTATTTTGCATCACTTTTAATGGAAATCCTTAAATATTTTGATGGAAAATGGCAAAATCAAAGAAAAATCATAGAATAAAGTCGCAAAAATTTCCTGCGCAAAGAAAAACAATCAAAACATTTTCGGTTTAAGTGGACGTGGTGATGCTAAAAAATAATTGGGAGCTGCACTAAAAATTACTAAAAAAGCTAGAAACTTTTCGGACCATCTACGTATGTATTGCGCAACCATGCGCAATTTAATAATTTTTTTCCTAATAAAAAATTGTTCATTAATGATAATAAAGAGCGATAATTTTAGTAATTAGTAGCTGTTTTGCGCCAAATTTAAACCATACATAAATTCGTACACAAGTTAAATTCGTGCGCCGCACCGCGCACTTGTTTGTTAAAATCGCAAGCTCGCATGGCGTTAAAACAATAATAGCGGCAACGAACCGAGCACAACAACAAAACGACGTGCAAAAAAATATGAGGGCGAAATTACGATCAGCATTTGTGTATTGCGGTTTTGTTAAATTATTATTTTGGTGTATGGGAATGAAAGATTTTTCGTTTTGTTTGGTTGTTGGTTGGTGTGCGCGCGTGTTGTTTATTGACAAAACGAACGCGCGCGTTTGGAATTAGATTCCGGGACAAACAGTGTTTTAACTCCGAGGCTGTTGATATAATTTCGAGTTTGCAACGTTTCTTGGCAAACGTTTGCGGTGAGGAGCGGTGTCTGGAAGGGAAATGTAACCAGGAAATTGGTAGTACTTTGTCGTTGTGGAAAATCATCGCTGGGGTGGCAGGAAATTAAACCAACAGTTCTTCTCAATCCTTTGTTTTTCGACTGGTGTTTTTTTTTTGTTTTTTTTTTCTTCTTTCAGAAAAGTATGTTTATTTAATAGCGGCAGCGATCATCAGGCGATAATTCGTTTCGATTCGGCACGTGCTCGCTCTTAAATAAAAACGAGCTAAATGTGAGAAACGTTCTTGTCGTAAATAAAGCGACATATGGTTGTATGGATGAACTCGTTTGATGATCATGTGAAAACAGGAACCGGAAAGGAGCGTCCAAATGCATTGTAGTACTTATTATTCATTCGATGCTATGCTCTGTACTATTTTTATTTCATTTTGAATGATTTAATTGTGGAAATGAAAGTGTACTTTTATGGATGGCAGCAAATCCAGCAGCAAAATGCTTGTTTGTTTGTTTGTTTGTTTGTACTTTTGATTGTCACAATTTTTAACTCTATTTTGTTGTATTATATTCACAAAACATTTTATATATGTTTTGTGAATGACTGTTTCATAAATTCAGAAATGCTGATACAATACCACATTGTACATTATTTTCTTATTAATGTAATAATAATAATTTTCATTTGTAAGTGCTAAAATTTTTACTGTTACTTCCCCGTTAAATTTTGCTAAATTTAAACAATATGAAGAAAATGAAAAGATCTTTGTTATACAGGTGTGAAGTTACCCACACATTTCCAGCCACACATTTTCTAAAAATTTAGTAAATTTTAATATAAAATACCTCCAAAACCGTCATTTTAAAATATGTTTTTAAATATATATTAAACTACTATGGCCGACAACATTAAAATTAATAACTTTGTTTATTTTCGAACTATGATTGATTATTAAAAACAATGCAATTTTACATTTTCGCCTATAACTAACTCTAATATTAATTTATTTCCAATAATTATAAATCAATAGATGCGCAATTTAATGTTCATTACAGATATATAAAAATCGTTGTTGGACCGACCCATTTTCCTTTGATATTAAGGAAAATTGGAAATGTGCAAAAAACTTGGGAATTTTTAATGTCTTACTTGACTTTTCAATTAAATGCCTTCTAACTTTTTTCTGTATTAACATTTTTTCGAAATTCTTTCAACAAATAATAAAAACATGTATCTAGAATCTATGGAAATATCAGTCACTGATCAGCCAATCCGTTCTACAATAGATTAATGTCAAATTATATCACTGTAATGTAGTTTATAAATGTATCAGTAAATGGTATCTAACTTATTTGTTTTCTTTATTTTTGCACGATTCTTTCGCTAAAGAATACGTATGTGTTCATACTATCCGCTTATATATCAACCACTGATTGGCCGAGTCGTTTTGCAATAGATTATTACCAAAATTAATTGAACAAGAAAAATAGTCAATTCAGATAAGTACTTTATTGCATGTGCTAAAATTTTTACCATAATTTCCCGTTAAATTTTGCTGATTTTAAACAACATATGCAGAAAATGAAAAAATCTTTGTTATAACTTTATAACCAACATCATATAAAATTACTGCAAAACCTATTGAAGTCTGTCTCGTTGCGTCGATAATGTGAGTGAATATCTAATTATATTAATTGCAGCTATTACGGTATTGATTTTTTAAACAGGAGCTTCTTGCAAAGTCGTCGAGAAGATAATGAAATTGCCACATTTGGTGTTGAATAAGATATTCATTGGTTTTTCTTCTTCTATACACAATAATTAGCACGGCAATTAGTTAGAAAAATAGAATGGTGCAATAAAAGTAATTGCATATGTTATTATTGCATTAAAATAAATAGCAAATCTGTTTATTACAAGTGCAGTTTGAAAAGTTTCCAAAGTTCCATTAAGTTGTTCTCAAGCACTTAATTAAACAATAGCGCAAGTTTGCCGATTTAAAAGCTGAATTTGCGCGCTGGATAACAACGTACAGGTGCAAGACCGCCAGCTACAATGGTAATTTCCTTAACTTTCCTTTTGGGAATGCTTCGGTTTTTATTCTCTCTCACCCATCTATACATACTCGTACACACACATACATACCTACTCGCAATACATTTTTTTTCTCGAAACTTTTTCAAACGAGAATTTATTAAATAAAAAGCTACTTTATGAACAGTGAGCGCGCTCACATTTGCTTTATTTTCTGTGGAGTGATAACTGTATGAGACCAAAGGTTGATTGGATTAATGTACATCAAAAGATAATTCAGTTTATATATCCCAAACAACTACCGTTTTTAATTTATCATCAGCTCAGTTTTCTCTCGATTAGGCCATTCTACGAAAAATGAAAAATAATAAATAATAATGAAAATGCGACGCGGGGAGAGAGTTAGAGTTTTCATATCAATATCAAATATTTAACTAGCGCGCATCTTTTGACTCTATACTACTCGAATCAATAATTTTCATCAAATATTAATTCATAAAGTGTACATATACATGTACAACACACACACGTAAACGAAATATCATTTTGTTAGTTCCATTTCAACTTTATCGATTGCTTTCTTAAGATTATTACAATGCCACGTAATGGCTATATCATAAAAATATAATTATGCGCATGCAAAAATGTACAATTATTCAAAATGAATCAAATAATATGAGCGAATTGATTGTTTCGAATTATGTAAGAAGAATAAAATTATCATTTCAAAATATAATTAATTCCATGTTAATGTTTTGCGTTATACATTATTTTTATGTCACGATTTGTTAGTTAATACTCTAATACATTAAAATCCAATAAAGCAATCTTTAATGTCTTAAACTCAATACCTATTCATTAATCGGATTACGTTTGATATGCTACATTGCATAATGATTTGAATTATTTAGATATTTTAGTTAATTATAAAGAATAATTCTAAAACATGTATGTAAAATTGTTTCTATAAGCTTAACAAACAGTAATAGCTTGTTCAATTAAAAATCCTGTAAAATTTCAATAGGTAGATACTTTATCTACTATAGATACTTAGATCTTTACTTACATGCTAATGATATAATTTAAATTGACTCTTACAATAAGTACTATCAAAAATAGAAGTACGAAAACATTTATTTATTAAGCAAGGTTTGAATTATACAAGTATGAAAAGATCTATCGTGTTCCCTCTTATTTATAAAAAGAATAATAATTAAAAAAAAACACTTGTTATTTGTGATATTAATGGTTCACCAATAGGTAGCAACTAATATTTTAATTTTTATTAACTACCAATTTATGTTTCTTCTTCGAAAGTATCAAACTTTCGATGGGTTTCAACTGCAACGCATAATGCAAATAGGAATAGAGGCATTGATTTCAATCATTTTTAACCTGAAATAAGGTAATTTATAATCATTTTCATAATTTACTAACTCAATTTCGCTCTTATTTATTGTAATTCTAGAATATAGATTGAAATACAAAAATATTAGTCGAAAATATTAGTCATAAATACTAAAAAAAAAATAATAATCTAATAGGTACTTGATTTCATGAACCTTATAACACTATAAATATTTAGGAACTATTCTCTACCATACCGTCTTTAATTACAAACTTAGTACACAAATTTATGCGATATTTTGACGCAAACACAGTATTAATTAAGTAACAAAACAGAAAATTAATCATTTGTTTAGTTGTGAAATTATTTTATAATAAAAGAGCGTATTATAATTGAAAATGTCAAGTTGATATAAATATAAGAAAGCAATATTGAATTTAAAATTGAGATATTTATTTGTGCAACATTTTGTAAATTAGTTTGATTAAAAAACAATGTTTTAAAGAACGATGCCATAATTCAAACGAATCCAATTAGCATTTTCCTCCACCATCTACATAATGTCTCAATAATATGCTTTTCAAATTTTCTATTTGAATTTGAAAATATTATAATGAAATTTTCTTAAAATGCATAAATTTTAATATTGCAATACGGACGGAAGCTCGAAATTGTTTTATATTTCAACATGGGCATTTTATCAACAATATTGAGTATTTATTAAAGATACAGCAGCACGCAAGTGGCTGGTCGTCGTCATCGTTGGGCGAAAGATATAAACATGCACGCTTATATAACTAAACATGAAATTTATTATGTATGAAAAATGGAAATTTACGATGAAAATATTGAAATTATCGTCTATGTATAAAACATTTTCTAATTTGAATTTCATTCTTTATATCTTCGCTCGTCTGCGCGCTACTGCGCCGCCGTTTTGGTTACTTGAAAGCGAATTTGAGAAATAAAAAATGTAAACAACTTGAAACAATTTCATTACGTATTTCACCTACTACTTACGACCATTATGCAATAATATCTCCAACATAAATTTCCACTTTATTATTAATTAATTTAGTTTATAAAACGCAAATATAATAAATAAATGTTTATTCGCAATAAAGATGTGAATAAAATACCATTAAGTGCTGACGGATAATTAATAGCCAACACCATGTTTCATTAATCTAATTAAACAAGGTAAAAATTAATTGAAATTACTTTCAGATAGTTTATTATTTATTTGCATGTGCAATTTACTGGTTATTGCCAATCAAGCAATATAAAAGTTTAATTTCATTGAATTTTTTGCTCCAAATTGCGGTTTTATGAACAATAAAGCCAGTTTTATTGTCGAGGAAACTTCGAAAGCAATTAAAATATGTCTTTAAGAGTCAGTCCTTCGTTTTTTGAGCAAAATTTTCATTAAATATTTCAACAACGGCTTAAAATATTGCACAAATAAATTGATAAACACAAATTTCTCCACTTTAAAATATTCTCCGGCTATTTTTCCATGTAGTTTTTAATTAATCGCATTTTAGTGTTCAATATTTAGTTAAAAAAATTAATGTAAAAAATTTCAATAATTTTTGTACTGTATTTCATATCTAATACTACTATAAAATTAAAAAGCGTTCAGTTCAGTTCATTTATTAATACTGAAAAAGCAGCAATTAAGAATAAACGTATTGGGCATAAATATTATTACTTATTTATTTTCATTAATAATCTATAAGTTCTACGAGTACAGACAAAATAAAACCTTAAATAAAGCCAGCTTTATTGTTGAGAAATTTTTTAAAGCAATTAAAATATATCTTTAAAAGTCAATCCTTCTTCGTTTTCTTTTTTCTTTGGGCAAATTTTTCATCAAATATTTTAACAACGGCTTTAAATATTGCACAAATTGTTTAACGGCTTTGTGAAATAAATTGACGGCTCTGCGGAAAAACACAAATTTCTCCACTCCACTCTCTGAAATATTCTCCAGCTATTTTTCGAAAATAATTGCGGTTAGTTGAATAAATTTAAAAAGGGAAACTTTACCACAACTAAACCCGTATTTGGACAAATACATTAAAGTTTCTTTGCATTTAAATATTTCGCATCATGAAATTTACTAAAAAAAATCTTTTTGTATAAAGTTAGTTGGCAATTTAACTTTGCACATTGCTGAAACAAAACGTTATCATTTAATGGAACGGGCATAATGTTACACATCAAACCCCTAATTAAAATTTTCCATAAAACATTTTTTGCTCAACCTAAACATAAATCAACCGAGTCGAGGAGGCAATTCAATATTTACGTTTGTTTCACTTTTAATATAGATACCTGACAAATTTCTTATTTACCCACTCATTATTTCTTTCAAACGATATAATGTCTAGATCACAGCACTTATGTTTCCACATAAATTATAGTTTTAACATATCATAGGTAAGTATGTAATATGAAAAGTTTACTACTGCTACTCACATATTAATAAAATAAACTTCCAAAGAAATAATACATCTATCTCTGTCCGGTTCAACTATTGAATTCAATAAAACTAACGATAAGATTATTGCCAAAAATGAGTCAGCAGACAATATTGCATCAGCTGAGCAGTTTTGAAGGTTACACTCAATTTTTACCAATGCGTTCTCATTCGAGATGATTTGCAACTCTTACTGATTTGGTGTTTTATAGCTCAAAAACTTTAAAACGCCTGAGTTAAAATAAATTTAATAATTTTTTGACAAAATATCGCATCGTCCGCTAAATCCATTTTACGTAGAAATTAATTTATCTGCAATTTCGAATTGTTCAATATTGCAGCTTCAAAATTCTACGAAAATCCGTAAACAATAATAAGAATAATCTAATGTTCACAATAGATAGGTATACTGCAAAACAAACAAAATAAAATGTGTAAAAAGGATTTTTATAACAAGGGGTGAGTCGAATAATGGTCACTATGTTTTTCATAGAAAAAAACATTTATAGCTGCATTTTTTTGCATTAAATCGCAGATTTTTAAAAAAGTTGTAGTAGGTATTGATTAGATGGATTCTGCTCGTTATGTAGGGTTTCCTAAAACAATTAAAATGCAGGGTGCGGCAGCATAACTTCCTTTTTTAAAATGCGCGCCATTCATTCGGTTGATGTCGTAGCGGAGCGCTAGTGGTCCCATTTTCATTTGTATGGAGCCATCAACAAACAAATTGAACAAAATGAAGTCGCAGTGACACTGAATTCAGACCGGTATGTAAACATGTGGCAGAAATTTTCTTTTTCATGGCTAGATGAGTTGAACTTAGGAGACATTTGGTTCCAACAAGACGGTGCAACGGCATACATTTCAAGAAAATCGATGGCTGTTTTGAGGGAACACTTCCCAGAGCACATCATCTCAATTAGGGGCGATTTGGAGTGGCCAGCCCACTCTCCCAATTTGGCCCCTTGCGATTTTTTCTATTGGGTTTTTTGAAATCCCGTGCTCATGTGAACCCTACAACATCTGAAGACCAAAATCCAGGAAGATATTGCCAACATAACGCCTGCTATGCTGGCAACAGTCATGATAAAATGGGCTTCTTCACTAAAGAAACAATAGCGTCCTGAGGAACGACTTCAAGAAGAACTTTACACGTCGGGACAAAACTTTAAAATCCCCTCTCAAACGAGACCACTAGCGCTCCGCTACGACATCAACCGAATAAATGGCACGCATTTTAAAAAAAGAAGTTATGCTGCCGAACCATCTAGTATGTATTGTATTGTAGTTCAATATTCAGTCTTATGAAAATTACACATCTAAAAGTACCAATGTGATAACTCAATAAGATAAAGCAATAATTCACGTTAATTATTAATTTTTCCATATGTAACTGTTAACTCAATAAAATTAAATTCATGTATTGTTTATAGTAGATCTTCTAAAAAGACGAAACACTAAAAAATATTCTCCCAAGTGTATGAAATGAGATAGTCTAATATGTCTGACACTGTAATGTAACACCGATGGCGACTTTTTAAAACGATTGCACACTGCAGACTTTGTTAACCGAGAGCATAATGGAACATACACGCCGATTAAGCTTGTGCTGCCCGAACTATTTGAAAAAAAAAAGTAAAAACAGAGGAGTCACGTCTTGTTAATTAAGGAATCTGCAAATAGTCGCTCGATAGTAACAAGTGTAAACCTGCTTTCCATTTTACAGATTTTCAAACATCAAAACAATTTGCCTATGGAACAACGCAATACTAATCAAACTTCACAAACCAAAAGCATAGGGAATAAGTTTAACTAAACTTTTCTTTTAACAAAATTAACATTGAGCAATAAAAAAACTCTATCTATTTCTCAATTCGTATCTAGGCAAAAGTAAAAATTTGGAACACAAACCATTTATTTTAATTCGTTACTACCCAACAAATGTACTACATCAACGATAGAAGATTTTGCATATCGTCACGTATCCAAATTACTCTACTCTTACTATAATTAACTGTATTTCTATGCTTTTAAAATCTTTTTGTAAGGCAAATGATAAAGCACTTGGGTGCATGTATTTTGTTACACTTACATTCTCCCGACGTTGTGTAGTCTGTCAAGTCACAACAACAAGAAAAAACTCAGAATTCTCGGTTTTCTTGTGTTTTTTTTAAACAACATAGGTACATATATACATTTCATAACAGTTGATGTCTTTATTATAAAATAACAAATAAATGTGAATTCCTGCAAAATATCTTAGTAGAATATAGAATGAATGAATGAAAGAAAATGTTACATATCATCCCTTATCCAAATTAATACTCCAACTATAATTAACTGTTTTTCTATGGTTTAATATCTTTTTGTAAGGCAAACGATAAAGAATTTGAGTGTATAAATTTTGTTACACCTAGATTCTCTCAACATTGTGTAGTCTGTCAAGTCACAACAAGAACAAACTGGGAATTCTTGGTTTTCTTGTTTTTTTAACAACGTAATATTTGATGTTTTAATTACAAAATAATATATAATGACAATTAATTATGAATTCTTGCAAAATATCCTATTAGACTTTGGCATTCTACATTAAGTAAATTCTTTGCAAAATACATTGTTATTTATATATTCACAAAAAAAATAATTTAAAATAATCGTTTGAGTAACATGGTCAACATTTAATTTTATTACATGCATCTTTGCTTAATTAAATTTTAATCTCAATAGGTATTGCATTTTCACGCTGCTTGCAAAATAATGAAAAAAAACAATGTGCGTTAAACCTAGTAATTAACTAATTATATATGTATAATAAAATTGCTTCAACTTTTAATAATTCAGCTTGTGTTGTTGGTTAATTAATTGTTTAAATGTTATTACACTATATGAACATCATGTAAACAATGTTGTTTAATAGTTTTATTAAAGTTGATACTTTTATTTCTTACATCGACTTTGCTTTAATTGCTCAAATTGTATAATTAATTAATGGAAACTAATTTTATAATTGCCTGGCAGTTAAATTTACATAATATCTTAAACATGTTGATTTAATTAGTTTATTTTTCATATTCGGATTTATTTCATGTTAACTGAGTAAGTAAGTAAAATGAAAGGAAAGAAGAAGCGGATGAGCTGGAGAGTGCGAGTATTTCTGAAGTAGTTTTTAATCAGTAATTAAGAAAAATCATCTATTTGGTTCATTAGTAAGCATCAAGAGTGCGCTCTCATAATTACCATGAATTTCTTCAAACTAAGAAGCGTTAAAAATATTTATTTATAAATAGAATTTACATAATTGTCTTATTAATTTTCACAATTAGATCAGCTCCCAATTCTAACGCAAACTACGAACTAAATAAATACAGCGCGAAAAAATAATATTGAAATGCTAATTTTGCTAATAACCAATTATCTAAAGTAACAATAATAATCAAGTTCGTGAATCAAATGATGAACAATTATCGTTCGATGTAGATTTCATAATGTTATATTGTTTGTTTCAATAATAATTAATTTTGCAATATAATTAATTAATTAACAATATATAGCCATAATCCGAGCTTAATTATGATTTAACCCTTTAGCTACGACTGTTGTCAATGGAACAAAACTTATAATCGCAAATAGGCGCAAATTAATATTTCACACAGTATTCGAAATGTTAAGAAGTAGTTCTCTTTAACACTTGAGGTAATCGTTTGCGCCTATAGGTTGTTATGTGATGCTGCTTGCCAATGATATTCTCGTCCTACCTTAGAGGTTTGTATCGTTAGTTTGAGGATAGATTTCAATTTACATTGATTATAATAGCAAGACGTAATTTGTAAGAAGAACAAATTAATTTTGAAGCGATTTCGAATCGTGGCTTGAAAAATCCACATTTTTTGGGTCCTGCGAATGCGATATTGTAAAATATGGCCGTATCAAGAAAACCTGATAGATCCTCAGACAAGAAGGATCATTACGCACCATAGAAGTGTTAAGTTGACCTCCCAAACAAAAAATGTCTCGGTTTTGCACATAACTTTTTATTTTCTACGAAGCTATAGGGTCTTTTAATATGGTTCGAATTGAGTAGGAACTTGTAGTATAATGTTTACTAAAATTATTTATAATCACAAGAAAGGTAAAAAAAGTTTACAATAATAAAAATAAACTAAAATTATAAAATACACATACAGAGGGTTAAGCAATTTGAAATTATACTTATACCTATTAATAATTATTTATGCGGGCAGAATATTTTTCAAAACTAATTCAATTAACATTGGATTGGAATAGAGTGCATTTGATCATTTTCGTTAGAAATAATAATAGACGGGCTTTGCAATATAATAAATTTATTTCAAATTGTGTTTTTTTCTTTAAGATATTTATAGAATAGAATAGATAAATTGCTCATTTTTCAATACTTTTTATGTAGTTTAATTTTAATATTGAATATTTATCCATGTACTTTTATTTACTCATATTTAAATGTTCAATATTTAGTTGATAGTATTAATGTAAAAATGATTCTTATTCTCTATTTCATATCACTTCATCTAATAAATAGTTAAAAAAGCATGAATTAGGAATAAACATACTAGGCAGAAATGTGATAATGTAAACTTTTTTGTGAATGTATTTATTTTTATTAAAATCTTAAAACCTACGAATAAAAACAAAATAAAATCCTGAAACGCCTAAGATTGACAATATATTAGAAAATAATGTGATCAAATATAATAAAATATTTATGAAGTAATACAAACAGACAATTTAGTGTACAATTTTAGCCTGTTTCTTTTCCTTTTTGCACTGTGCATTATTTTAATACATATAAATACTGCACAAATCAACTTGACAAATATTTACCCTTTTTGCAAAAATTTGCTATAATTCATTGGTTCTTTATAATATAATAAATCCTTTTCTGCCTACATACTTGAAATTTTTAAGATATCGCAAGATCGTATCTTGACATCTGATTTGCCGGAAATCTTCTCTTTAGAGTTTAAAATGTATTGAAATTTATTAAAGTTGCTTTTGACAGCATGGAATTATTAATAACTACCGGTCTTAAGATAAATGTTTTAAAATTGATTAATTTTGCTACTTCACATATTTTAATGCTTCAGCAACTGGTATAGGTAACCTAACGTGAATTTTTAATCATCATTAGGTTTTCAATAAATATTGATTGGCATAAAATGCATTTAAGATTTAAATTTCATTCTAATGATTTCTTACATATATACAATATATTATATAATTTGAAATTTGAGAAACATCTTCATAGTCTATATATATTATAAAACATACGTAAATTTGAAATAAAAAAATGTATAAACAAATCATTATGAAATATGATATTTTATGCGCTTCTAAACTTGCAATATCATTATGTATTAAGAAAATTTTATGACGTGCAGTATGTATGCAAAAAACGTAATGCTTATCGTCTAAAATCTAAACAGTAGCAAATATGAAATGCATTTTATACGATGACAACTACAACAGCATGAATGCAACTCCATTTCTTAAAGTATGCATAAATTGTATGTTTATTCAGTTGGTTATTTACATGTATGTGTGTGTACCTATGTATTTACGTGTACATGCACTATTAATGCAGTCGTCCACTTTAGACACCTCAGTGTTTCGATTAGATCAAAAACTGTGAATACTCGCTCTGTTTATATATATATAGTACAGAGTCAACCGCATTTCCCTTCATCCGAAAAATCGTTGCTAACCGGTTTCAATTTCTTTTAATGATTATACTTTACCTATAATTGACTTTGGTTACTGGCGATTGCCATCGATTGCTTGCAATCGATTACTGATTCGTGAACTTGCCTCTTTCCAAGCGAGAACACATCAGACACAGTCTTTTCTCTTTTAAATAAAGTGGCAAGAACGCTTTGGAAATGCATATATCGTTTTTTCGTGTGATTTTTTCGCTATGCAATGAATTATCATAACATTCACTTTCAAAGAAATAAACAAATGTATGTATAAAAAAATATAAGACATACAAATGACGAATACTGTACTAAATATGGTTAGACAGAATCTAAATTAAATTAACGCAACTACCATAACAAAAATATTTAAAGAGTTTAGATATTTGTTAGAAAAATGTGCCGATTGACTTCTTTTTGGATATACTACTATATTTGAAACATAAATTAATTTTTTTTATCAATTTATACAGAATACTTTTGTTTGTGACAACAACGAAAGAATAAATTACTGATTTTGTTAAAGTTAATAACATTTTGTCGTATTATAGCCCGAAATGGCACTTTACTTGAACATAAAATTACTTTTTCCCCATTGTCATGAACATCTTGAATTTAAAAAAAGTGAAAATATGCTTGAAATTCATTTCAGACTAAACAGGGCAAATTTTTGATCAATTATACCTATAGTAAAGTCGATCTGAGGACACACTGTATATTGTATATTATTAAAATCAATACTAAATGAATGATGAAAATGAATTTATCCAATGTGTTTATATAGTATTGTGAAAATACAGAGTACAATATATACGAAATATCAATCCATAAACGTTAACTAGTATACGTACTTTAATTAATTATTTATTATATCTATATAATATTGGAGGTATAATAGACTTTTTATGATTGTATATAAAAGCTTTAATAATAAAAATGTTTCTGTATACATATATATGTATAGATATAGATATATGTATACATACACATATATTTTTTTTGGTAAAATGTAAACGTATATAAGAACATTGAAATTGAAGTAAGCATAAAGTAAAATATGAAAAAAGAAAGAGCAACGCGCATGTTTTACGCTTGAACCGATATTTCTTTACATTTTTATAACATTGGACCAAGCGTTCTACGTCGAGGAGTCTCTGAGCACATATTGCGATCAAAACAGGACGCTTAAAAGCTCTATTCAACCATAAAGCTGCTCATAGCCGCAAGCTCTTCTAAAAAATGCAATTTTGGATGTAAAAACCTTGTATATATATAGATATATATATATACTCACTTGAAAATATCGAATACACTTATACGTCAAGTTTGTAGAAAAAAATTTATAAATATATATTTTTTATTAGTTTTAAAGTGCATTAAAGTCACATAAAATTTAACCATAATAAAATATCTTAACCAGTGAATAAGCAGCGCTTATTGATTTTGCGCATATATTCACCCATAAAAGTACTCAACAAGCTGAAAAACCGCATCCATCATTACCTAGCTGTTTTAATTAAAAACACTACAACAATATAATCCCTTATATCGTGCAGTACGATATTTGAATAATTTGATACTTTAACAACTTTAATACGTTGTGTTTTTTTTCACACACACAAGGCATGTTCTACATAAATCACCTCACATATAATACTTTAACAAAATGCGAATCAATATTTGGAAAGTGACAATAACGTCACAAAAATATTTTGTTCAAGTTATATTTTGTTTTAATTTCTCTACAAACATCCGCATAAAAGTTTCGAACGTGTGCGTTGGTGGTTATTTTCATTTTGGACAGTTTGGAATAAAATAAAATGTTATATATTTACATTCTCTTAACTTATTGATTACATTTGAATGCGATTAAATAATAATATACAAAAAAGAGCAGCTGAGCTGAGTTTTTTTAAGTAACATTAAAGAATAAATAGAAGGATGGTAAGTCGAATATGTGTATAAGATGAGCGGTCCAATATTCAATCAACTTCTTATATTGGAAAATATCTTAAATTGACAATAGATCTAACCTCTAAGTCTTCAATTTTAACTCACTCTTCACAATTTTAAACTGACAAAAAATTTACTTCTGGTTTAACAATTACTATTTTTGTAACAATATTTATATTTACATTCTCGTAACTTCATTCATTACATTTAAAAGCGATTATTTATATGTGATTTATATAATAAGCTACTGTCGTTCCGCACTGTATGAAGTTAACCGCAAATCCTAAAACAGTGCCAACCGAAAGTCACAAAATTGCACTGATACATGTCAAATATAAAAAAAAGTTGATTGTTAACCACCCGGGCCATAGGATCATAGTAACAAATAATTGTCAAACTCACAGTAAGGTTGGTTAACAATTTGGTTTGACAATTCTTTGCCAACTTCGTTTACTCAACTTTGTTTAGTGTAGTAAATTTTTTAATGATCGCCAGGTAGGTAATAATGCATTACTATTTAAAGCCTATGCACAATTCATTCAGAAATCAAAAAGTTTTCCATCGCCTCGTTTTCTTTAAAATACAATACTCCATTTTAGATGATTATAAATCGATGTGCATACATAAATGATTAATAGCTCTTCCATGTAGTAGAAGAGAATCATAGAAGAAAATAAAGTGAGCATATATACGGCGGAATGCAAAGTTATTAGAAATATTCAATGAATGAATGAATCTCGTTTTGCTTGCTTGCTTGCTCACTTAATGATATTTAGACAATGTACATATTAATAAACAAGTAATATTTTATTACACATTATATCGTGTGTGTATGTATGTCGTATGATTTTTATTTACTACAACTTAACATCTAACAATTTTCAGAATTTAAAGTTGCAACATGAGTTCAAGCTTATTTATTAATGTTCAGTGCACAACACAAGTCCAGAATGTAATATAAGCAACGAGTATAAAGAATTTCAGTAATGCTAAGCTACAACAGCAGCGCCCTTTTTCCTTCTTCTATATAATATCTATGTGCAATAAAATTGCACACAATTTACTTCATCTTCATATTTTCTGACGTTCGTATATAAACCGAACCCGAAAAAAGCAAACGGGGGGGCTGAAGAACAAAAAGTACTTAAAAAACTTTTCCTATACAACTTTATTGTATGTGTTCGTTCACAAACCAATAACTTACGATTGGAAAAACTACAATATCAAACATTTTACTATCAACTCTTCTAATCTCACATAAGGGGCGAGAATTTAGAGAAAGAAACACACTTATATATATGCAGTTCGTTAGTTTCAGCGCATTGCGATAAAATGCAATTCATTCTAACAGCAAGCAAGCAAGCAAGCAAGCAAAGAAACTTTATTTTTAGGTTTTGGTAATGTGTCTCTTTTGTGAGCGTGTGTGTATGACAATAGAGAGCAATTTTAGTTGTACTTACAACATGCTTTTGTTTTTCACATCTGGCATTCAAGCTTTACTACTATGTTATATAATTAGAAGTATTTATTTCATTTGACAACAACATGTTGAAAGAACACTAATCGCTCCAAAACTTCATTCACATTCATTCGCATGATTGACATGAGTTTTCTAACTAACTTCAGCGCTCATTCAAGAAGACAAACGCAACTTGTAATTTATCACAATTCCAACAAGGATTACTACATGTGCAATTTATTCGCAATTTTAAGCGTATTATTATATAACGCGTTCGCTGTCAACCATTTTTATACCAAAACCCCTTAAAATGGCTCTATATTTATCTACATGATATAATGAAAGCGCTTGCTTGTTGAGAGTTTCCCCCTTTACATCGCATAATTAAATTAAAATAATTGAAAAGTGACAAATTCCATCTTTTTCTTATAAATTATATAGTTTCGATGCTGCATCATCTAACTTTTAAAAGAAAACAAAATAAAAACAAAGCTTAATCTTTGTGATTTTCTTCGTGCACTTTATGGACTTTTTTCTCGATTGCTTAATTAAGCATTTAAACAATGTCTATCAAAATGCAATAATTCTGCTTGCTGCTGCATACACTATTGATTAAATTTAGCTGATTTAATTCATAGATTAAAATTGCCGATGATTTTATTGGCTATGATACAGAAAATCTATGTTTGAAATGTTATTATGTAATAAAGTAGGTAGTATAGGTATAATCTCTACTTACTATAAACTACTAAGAACTTTAATTTTACATGAATTATAAATATAATAATTGTATTTGTTTTAATACGCATATTATTAGTTTAATTATACCTTTTATATTATATGCATATTATCATATACGACGAGTATTATGCAATAACTGCATTAATGCAACTAAAAATCTTAAGTTTTGCAAAACAAAATGTTAATAACCTTCTTGAAACATCTATATTTTTAATAATATGCACATTACACATTGCGATAAGAAATATAATTAAATCTTCTTAATGTATGTATCTATAAACGTATAGATATATTTTAATATCTAGTGTTATGATATTTTTTTAATTATTATATTTAAATATGTCTGAATAACGCAGCATAGGTGTCTACAATTTTATTAGATCAACTAGATCTAGATGGGTAGTAAGTATGAAAGAAAAACAGTGAAATTTACTAAAATTCATCAAAAAACTACTTTTATGTATAAATCGACCAAATATTGTTCCCTAACAATTATTAATAGCAATAATTTCTTCTTTTTTAAGTAACATAAGAACTAAAATAACTTTTATCTAACAAGCTAGAAACTCCTTCTTCAACTAAAATTTTCTATAAATTATTTATATTAACAAATATCCTAAGTGTCTTTATGTAGCAAAATGTAGTAAAAATTAATCCAAACCTCAAAAGCCTCAACGGTAATTATAGTTTGTCACATAAGTTATCAAATTTTGGATAAACTAATTGCTTGTCCTGTAAATACAGACAGCGAATTAGCTGCTTATTAAAAATGTCTAAAAACAGTGCTATAGAATATCTACTTTTTCGAATAAAAAGATATTTTTTATTAAAGTTATCGCTAACTATCTAAGATTATAGTAAAATGTAGTCTAAGCGAGTATAAATTAATATACAACTCATAACTTACATTTTAACACTAATACAATGGATAATACATCATTGCTTTTT
>JARJDW010009265.1:0-28004 GCA_030264715.1 Adinopsis sp. GC000173
AATAATGTCGGAATATTTACATTAAGACCACCCAAAAATTTATATATTTCTTGTTTGTAGCTGACTGCATGGCTGTCAGATCCTACATATGCAAGTTTTAATTAGCGCTTCTTTTTTTTTAATTCTTCGTCTTCTTATTCGTTTGTTCAAGATGTACGCTGATACAAAAATGTCGGTTGTTTTTATATTATCGCATTTATTAATCTCGTCGTACTATTAACGTATTATTTATATGTATTGTTCAGTTTTATTCAGATATCAAAAAATATAGATATACACAAATAGAAAAATATATTATTATTATAGTTATTATTTTATTGATCATTAAAATGCGAAAATGCATAAATTTTATTGTTGCCTGAAAAAAATACCCGATTTGTAGATATAAAAATGGAAGCTATAATCAATCAAATTTTCAATTATAATAAGTCTAATTTATTGAGTAACGCAACATTGTTTCAAAAATATATATTCAATCACAAATTATTACAACGAGATGTCTTTGAAAATTTTAGAAAAAAAGTAGATACTATTCAAATGTTAAGATAATAAGAAACGTATTAAAAGATGTTTAATATTTTGCGTCGATTTTTTAAGAAGAATATCAATAAAAAATTTTACAATTGTAATTTCGAGAAAAATAAAGTTAATTTAAGAAAAAAGCTAAAAATTTTGTGGCAAATCTTTTGAAAATCTATAAACAACAACCTTTTTACTATAAAAATTTAACAAAAAAGAATGTAACGTTAATTTAAAAACCGTAATACCTACATTACAAACAATTAAACCAAATAATTCACATAAATTGTAAAAATATATTGAAAAAGAGTTGATATTTAATCACTTAAAATTAATAATTAATAATTTTTATAATAAAAATAATTACAATGTCCAAAAAAAACGATTTAAATAAAATATTTTATTAAAATTACAAAAAATCTTGATTGAAAATTGCAAAAACCAGAAGAGGTAACAAATAATAAATCAAAATTGTAGAAATATATCGAATTTTTATGCAAAAAAGCACCGACTTCTATATATAGGAACTAATAAGTTTAATTTTCCTTTTGGACATTTTCCATAAAAGCTGTTTGCGATAATACCCCAAACATATTTAATATTGTTTTGCAAATATTTAGAAATACTAAACCCCGATTTTATTATGACTCCATTTTAAAATGTTTCGTTCCTGATTGAATTTGAACAATATATTCCCTCCAATTGATATATTTATAGAAAATTGATTGATTAAAATCATAAAATATTGAGGACAGAGCACACATAGCGTTATCCAACATGAAATACAAAACACACAAATTATTGATTTTGTCTGTTGCAGCAGCGGACAGCGAAACCAGCGAGTAAAAAAAATGCCATCGCGCGCTCACACGGCGAAATAAAATAATTCTTAATAATTGAAAACGCAAAAATTTTTATCACAAAATCAATAGCCGCGCGCCATCAGCCATTTAAATGATAAATAATTGAAAGCAGCAGTAGCAACAACATTTTTTTACTCTACGCTTCGAAAAAAAAATATGATGATTGTCGATTGAATAATTAAATTATGCGGAGTGTAGTTTTATGTCGCCAATATTTGTACGTGTTTCTAACTTATTCACGAGCGCACATAGAAAATGTATAAAGCGCAGCTTAAAGTGATGAAAGTTTACATCGAGGGATCGTGCCCCTGGCTTCCACCTAATCAAACTTTTTCATCCCTTTTTCGCCATCCACTACCCAAAAAAACTACCCGCAGCAACAGCACCTGGACAATCCAATCAGGCGGCAATTTTTTAATCGAGCAGCATTGCACTATGTTTTTCTCCACCCCCGCGACACACCCAAAACAATTTATTCAAACAAACAGTCCGAGTAGTAGTGAAAATCTATAACTAAATGAAAAACTATAAAGATTTTATTATGTATGAGTGTGGAAGTATATATATATTTTATATAGTTTTATCGTCGAAATCCAATCTTTCGCCCATTTTCGTCGGCGCAAATTTATCTTAATCTACTAATTAACAACTTCCCAACTCTCTTAAAACTATTAGATTTAACTTTCGACGATAAAACATCAAAACATGAAGCGACGCGCGCGCTATACCACCGCCGCCGGTCCCAACAAACGCCAAAAACGACACTTTCATGCAAATTTGTTTGAGAAATAGCGCCGCGCGTCCGCCACTTTTTCCGCCAGTTAATTGACTGTGAAACGCAAGGGCGCGCGCTCGCTGCTACAAAACACTATCAATGCGAGATAAATTCCTTCTCGTCAGGAAACTGCAAATTTACAACAACATTCACTCTATCAAATTAGAAAAAAACGTGGGTACAGCGAAACGTTTTACAATATTTATTTATCAACCAATCAAACTTAATTAATGTTTTCTTAATTTTATATAAATCAGCTTGTGAAAATTGAAGTAATTAATGTTAATTTCAATCAAAATCAAAATTGCCAAGTTGCATTTTTATCTAAAATATGTAAAATTATGATAAATTATTACATTTTGACTATAGGTATAACTACATATAACGAATATTTTAAATTTAAATGCCTTATCAATTAATTTTAATTAATGTTTTCTTAATTTTATTCAAACAAACTGGTGGAAATTGAAGTAATTAATGATAATTTTTATCCATTTCTAGTTATGTTGATGAATCAAAATTGCCAAGTTGCATTTTTACTTAAAATATGTAAAACACTACATATTGACTATACAGACTATCGAATATTTTAAATTTTAACGTTTTACGCATAATATTTATTTGCCAATCAATCAAATTTAATTACGTGTCTAATTTAAATATTTGCTAAATATTTCTCTAACAAACTGTTCGATTTGCACAATTGCATTTTTTACTTTAATAATAGAATAAGTAAATAAAAATCAAATGTTTTAAGCACAATATTTGTTTTTTAGCGAATTAATCAAATTTATTTAATTATCTCATTTAAATGTTTGCTTAATATTTTGCAAACACAAACACGTAAAAATTAAAATTCCCATAAGTATAATTAATGTTATTTTCAATTGGTTTCTAATTAAATTAAAAACTGCTTAAAATGTAATTAAACAAAATTGCCGATAGTTGCATTTGTACCATATAATTAGAAGAGATACTTACGTATAATTATAATAGGTAAATCACTGTATGTTGATTGCTTTATGTAAATTGCAAAGTATCCTCTGTTAATTTCCTTTCATTGATTAGTGAAATGTTAATGAAAAATAATTACAAAGTTGCATTTCATCTTGTAACTAATATGTATTGTACAAAATTTTTAATCTTATGGAACTTACTTTTTTAACTATAGCTTACATTGTTTTCGGTGACTTTTCTTGGATCCTTGGCATTTTTTATCAAAATTTTTATCGTCTTTTATCCTTAATAATCGCAAATGCGAGAAAAACCGCATTATTTTCGCATTTTGAAACAATTTTGATAAAAATCCGAAAATGATTTGATGAAAAATGCCAAAAATCAAAAAAAATCGTAAAATTTGCCGAGAAAACAAAATCATATAGAATATATTATCAAATGTATACCTTTGATTGCAACGTACTGTAGATTCACTTCAATCAATCAAAGCTAATTACATAATTTACCTAAATGTTTACTAAATTTAAAAAAAGTTAATTTCGATTGATTTCTATTTAAATATTATGAAATAATATGTTAAAATAATAAAAAAAAACTAAATTGCCGAGTTGCATTTTGACATTACAAATTTTTAAAGTTTCCATAAATGCAACACTGTATATGTTGACTACATACATAGTTGTGGTGCAGAGAGGACGACACATGAGAAAACCTTGTTGCAATTCAATTTTTAAATCAAAAATGAAAAAACATTTATTACTATTTTCGTTTATATTCAAATCCTAGACGCAATTTATTTAAAATTGGTTGGGAAATAGTCAAAACGGAAGAAAGTCATACAATGTTTGAGTTTTTTGACACAACCGGCATGTGTATTATTTACCAAAAAGAGTTTTATTTTTCCGTGCAATGTATTAAACATTTGTTTATTGTTGATTAAAGTTGCAAGCTGTGCAACAAGAAACGTGTAACTATAGAGGAGATTCATTCTAAACTAAAAGTTTCATGTTCGTGCGCTCTTATCATAATAAAAAATCAGCAAATTATTTTTATATTATGTAATTCAGACTGTTCGTTATGTTTTTTTTTTGTTGTTGCCTTCTTTTACTATACGTCTCTCTATCTAATTAATCTGGTACGTACATCATATCTGCTAATTAGAAATAATAAAAGAGCGAGAATTCTTTTGACATTACATTACAATACATGCACGTAACATGCACATTTATCTTGTTCCATTTGTCTACATCGAAATAATTTACTAATTAAAGCAGTGTCGTCACATAAATTATGAAAATTGGCGTTTAGCCTCCTGTCCAACATGAAGAGACATTACATTAATTAATACGCTATCTTACGCTTGTATCACGACGTCGTGGTGGTGGTGGTGGTGGCATTGAAAGATAAAGAAAAAAAATTACATTCCTCAATCACAATTTTAATTGAATGAACGCTTCATTAAATGCTGGAATCGATAAACAATCGTAAACAATCTTTAATCAAAACTAATTCATATTTAATCAAATGAAAATCGTTGGGATATTGCGTAAGTGTTGAAAAATTTTAATTCGCAAAAATGCGTAACCAATATATTAAAAAATTCTCGATAGACTAAAAAACTTAGTCAATAATTTAATTTACAAATGATTTTTATTCACATAAGATTCATAAATGTGGTTTATTTTGTAACAACTTTTTATATCTATTTTTAAATGAAAATGTATAAAATTTTTTCAAAAAGGTATCAAAATTTGTTCTATTCTATCTTTCGTCTCATATGCATCATAAACGTGTCTTAATTAGAAGTAAATTCTATGATCATTATGAACATTTTGAAGTCATATTCATAAACAGGAAGGTCGTTTGTGCTGTTGTCTCTTTGTAAAACATATTTTCAGAATTAAAAATTATAGATAGATGCATAAATTAATACTTTTCATATGTTTCACTATTTTTTATATATTTGTATGTATCCGTTTTGGCATAAATAAGTAACTACTGATAAAAATCAAAAATTTTAATTCAATAATCAATATTCATACTGAAAAGATATTAAAAACCGCATAATAATTTTGGAAGAGAATATAATTTCCTGTTTTACCAGAATTGAAAACTGACAGACAATTCAACATTTCTATTATCTATTTGCTCCAAAAGGTTTTGCTTACTGCCCGGAATAAAAACTTCAACAAAATATGTTCCAAATTTGTTACCAATTTACTCCAATGAGTTTTTCTAACAATTTTTTAGTCATTTATCACAGAACATCATAAAAACGCAATGCATTAGTCTTTACGAATATTTTAAAATGATACTCATACCGTAAAGCAGCGAACAATTTATATATAGATAAAATTATTTCATATTTTTATCACCAAAATGCAATAATCGCAATGCTATGCCTATATCAACTGTTGCTTTCTATAAAACAAAAAATATTTCAAAGTGGATACCTTATTTTATTTTGAAGCTGAAAAAAACCTTTTTCGTAATCGTGTCATAATTTAAAACAGTTGTCTTTACGAACGTATATATATTTAAGATACTTTCAATGCCGTAAAAGTACCTATAAGCGACATTGACAGCAAACACCAATTTAATGTTGTTACATATTGATAAATTTCAATGCAACGTTTTAACGACATTTCTTGTCTAAAATCGTTCATAATTCGCTTAATTTTCCAGCAGCAATAATCAATCAAAAAATGATTTTATAGCCAATAAAATGCCCCATCAAACACACAACGTAAAGACGAAGAGAGAGAGCGAAAAAAAACACATGTAGAAGACATGCACAGGGCGTCGCTTAAACATCGTCGAAACGAATATATTTTCCTCCATCGTTGATTATTATATGAAAATATGCGCACAATATTTGATCAAACACGTATCGATATAGGTATATACCTATATATTTGCTGAAATAATACCGATTTCACCTACATATCACGCCAACACGTTTCGTGCCGCATACATATACGTCGAAACGAGATATTTTTTCCATACCGATGCAATCGCTTCTTGGCGTACAATTGCAAGGCAATTAACATCACAATGGTTATTGCGTAATGCAGCCTTGGCTCTAAACGCTAAGCTTTTTAATATAAAAAAAGCGCGCGCTTGTTGCTGTCGCTGCATAAACTTTAAAACCTAACGGTAATTTGATGTAATCGTCTGCTCTCGTATACATTAGTTTGTCTGTTACTCTTTTTTTTGTTGAAGCATTATTAGAAGAAACTTTCCATCAGCATCGTCAGTGCTTCATTTAATTAACCGGCGTTAATTTGCTCTCTTCGAAAACAATCGGAATTTAGTTCGGTCGTGTTTCCAAGTGCGTGTTAATATTTTCAAATTAAGCAATCATTTTAATTGCATAGCACAGCACAGCACAGCGCAGCGCGCACAATTTAATTCGAAGCGTTTACTTTTTTACACACATAAAAAAGATAATTAATATATTATTCAAATCAAGCAATTAAGCCGCGCAAGTATAGCTATCTGTATAGATGATAATTTGCCAAATTGGATTCTATTTGAATAATTCAACTAGTGCTACCTATCTTATAGCTGACTACGATTAAAATTGATTGAATTATTTTTTTAGCGATAAAAGTATTTACGGCTTATTAAACTATCTAAATGGAATTAAATAATATTTTATCGTCGTTAATTTTAAAAGCTGAATTAATTGTTTAAGAATGTGCAAACTGTTTTCTATATACCTACCTAATTAATTGAACAATTTCAATGTAATAATTCTAGATTAGCAAACCAAAACCGATTTTATAGATAAGTAGATAAAAAGTCCATGAATTTAAAACACGTCTATATAGGTGACATGATGCTAAACATTATTTTATCGTTATTAATCTCAAAAGCAGACGCATGCAAACTGTTTTCTATAATTAATTGAATAAATTTAGTGTTATAATTATAAATTAGCATAAGAAAAACAATTTTATTGATAAGTAAATAAATATTCCATCGATTTAAATCACGTCTATATAGATGACAATTTACACAGTATGAAGAGCAATATTTGTCACAAAATCTTGAAATATTTCATGAATTCTTTTATTATTTTTAATGGAATGAAAATAAAATGGAATTAAATAATATTTATCGCTTTTAATTTTAGAAATTGAAATAATTAATCAAAATTGTGCAAACTGTTTTATGAACAATCAGATAACAATGCAAAATCATTCCGTTTTTAAGATAGAATAAGCAAACAAAAACGATTTTATAGTTAAATAAAGATTCAATCAATTTAAATCTTGTCTACATGACATTTTATTCAGTATAATGCTAGGGATTTCTATTTAAAGCTTAAAAACATAGTAAAATTATGATTTTTAGTGTACTTGTTTTAAGTCTTGTAATTTCTAGGATAAAATAAGCAAACAAAAACGATTTTATAGATAAATAAATGCTCCATCAATAGATATAGGTAAATAACATTTTGTATGACGTTTGTCGACTTAGGAGCATAGATTCCTAAGTCGTACAAATTTTGAGTTTTTGAAAATTCGAAATTACAAAGAAATGCATATAACTTTTTTCACTTCTTAACAGTACATAGAAGCAGTATATACTACAGTTTTATATAGGACCAATAAACTTGTGTTTGCTATTTAATTCTTCAAATTACAGACAATTTAAGTTAGGGGGTACGACTTACGCAACCTTACTCTCATATAAAACTATTTTTATTAAAAAAATAGAAATGTTAAAACCGCCTTAGTTTACTTTTACTCAGAGTTCTTCTCATTTGTATAAAATTTTAGAAATTTAATATTAGATATAAAGTTTAGATTAAAATATTGATAAAATACTTATCGAAATCCAATGAAAATATATTAAAAAACAGGGAGGTTGCAATTCTCTAAATTTTTTACATAAAATACCAAAATAATCCAAACTTATGCATTACAATTTATTCTATAAATGCCATCAATGTTTAACCCGCAATTATATACAGAAGATGTAAAAAACTTTATTATTTAAAATTAAGTAAAATTTGTATGTGAGTTAATTCTTATTATAAAGCTTAAAAATGTTGAGTATATACATTTACTTGCACTAATTTGAATGTTATAAATTTAATGTTGTACTTAGCTAAGTTGGAAAATATGCAGTTTTATCAACATAGTAAAACGCTGCCGTGTAAAATCAAGACAAATAATGTTAACCTATACTTAGTTTTTTTTTGCAAACATTTGAATGTAATCTCGTTAATTAAAAAGCCCGGCTCGAATGCGAATGTTGTGTTTGCCGGGCGCAAGTAGACAGCAAACACAAAGAAATAACAATAATTCTACTGTGTCTTATTATTGTAGAAAGCGCAAAATGTGAGGAAAACATGCGATTGCGAAACGAAAAAGTAGAGAAAAATGTACTCGTAGTAGCAATAGCTGATATTTTATGTTATATATATGATCGCGTGGATGTGGTGAATGTAAATGCACGCGGTGGTGCAGCAGTAACAACAACAACAACAGCAGCAACGTGCATTTGCAGTGCAATCGCTTTGCCGACGGTTTTTCGGCTTGTAGCAGCAGCGTGCCACACCCAGAGAGCGGGAGAGATGGCCGCCGCGTCGTCGTCGTCGTCGCCGCGCTGCTACGCTACTGCTGCGAAAACGCCGTCGTAAATGGCCGTCGTCGTTCGCTTCCAACAACCCCGGGCATCGTTTCAATATATATATATATAGTGTATACCTCCTCGCCGACGACGACATCGAGCACATGAATTAGCTGATTAAATCCGCCGAAATATGCGAACGTAAAATTCATCAAAATAAAAACGAGTATCTATCAGCGAGTAAAGCTCGCTAATCGAAAATCGCCGAAACGTTTTGAATGCAAATCGGCCAGCCAGCTGGGGAGTATTTATTTGTTGTTGGTAATGATTGATGTTGATGATGACTAACCTTGTTTGCATCCTCCTTGCCGTCGCTTTCCAGACGAACCCTGCGCTCCGACGACCAACCAACCCCCCCCCCCCTCGACGCCACCCGCCGCCACCACCGCTGTTGCGCTGTCGCCCAGACACACTTTGCGATGATGCCCTCTGCTTCGACACCGTCGGAGGCGCCCCGACGCACTGCGCCTCTTCATAACGGAACCGCATCACATCTACCACACACGCGACACCTGCAACCACAATTAACAATGATTACCATTATTAAATAAAAAATAGATGTATATATATATACGCCGTGGCATCGGCGGGAAAACGGGATTTGGGTGCAAAGGGGAGACATGATGACGATGACACCACCGAACTATAATACGTATATACGCCCGATTGATTATTTCCCCCGTATTGATTCTCGCTCTTCTCATCGCTAATCTTATCAACCGATTTTTTTCCGTGCTTGTTTCGTTGTATGTACGATTTTTACATAAAACGACGACGGTTTTTTTTTTGGTTATCGCAACCTATACACCAGTTTTATTGTAGACCGTCTTAGTCTAAAAATAATTTTTGTGTTGTGTGTTCGAACAACGATAACAAATCGTTGTCTCAAGTAAGGAAAAATTTAAATTGTTTATCACGTTGTTGTTGTTTCTTTTACATATTACATTTGTTACATTATGGCACGAATTTTAAACCGATAAAATATTTCACTGAAAATAATTTTTAATTTATTTCACAAATTTAAAAAAAAACTGTTCTATTTCTAGTTATAAAAAATCCGATGAAGATTGCGACAAATTATTGTGATATTTCGATAGAAAATTTAGCAATCAAACTAAGTTTACTTCGTTATTTTTTATAGTATAATTTTAATTAAATGTAGTTTAAATTTTAATCAAAACTTGTATTTGTTGAAAACTGTAACCTAATAAAGTAAGGTCTTTAGAAAATTAATTCTTCATTGTTGGAATAATACGTATTTATAATATTTCAACTTTGTTTTCTTTTGCTACAGAAAAAAAAACGGTTTGATCTCACTTTTTAATTTAATCTTTTGCTTTAAATGGGAAAATTGAGAAAAAAAAACAGCGTTAACAATCATGGTAACATTCTTATGGAAAATGTAGCAGTTATTATATTTTTAATTATGGTTTAAATTTTAATTAAGACTTGTATTTGTTGCAAACTGTATAACCTAATAATTTTGTACCTAATTATACTTCTAATAAAATACGCAGTAACAAAAATTATTTCTTTAGTGCAATCACTATATTTTAGTCTTAGAATACTTTTAGTTAGTAGCATTCTTAAGAAAAAAAGATAAAACATTCAATATTGTTTCTAGTTATAGTTTAAGTTGTAGTTAATCAAAACTCGTCCGTATTTATTACAAACTGTAACCTAAAAATGTTGTACTTTTTAAAATATAAAATCATTTTTTAGTGTAGTAACAATAATTTTATTTATTTAGAGTCATAATTAACTCAATTCAAGCAATTTTGTTAAGGAAAATTTAGTATTCAAAATCGAAAAAATTTTAATATTTTGTTTCTATATAATTATAGTATAAATTTGTTTCAAAACATGTAGGTATTTACCACAAACTGTAACGCAAATCACTTCTTTAGAGTAATATCAATATTTTTGTCTTAAAATAATAATCTTAAGGTTGACATTTCAAAATCAAAATTATTACGTTTCCAATTATAATGAAAACTGGTAGGTATTTATTGCAATAAGTGTAACGCAAATCATTTCTTTAGTGTAAGAACACAATATTTTTGTGATAAAAAAGCGAATGTAGGAAATCAATAAACCTGTAATAGCGTACTATATTACTATTATGCATTGTTGTAGAATGTTGGTGTGTATAAAATTAATTCGTTTTCTAATGTGTTTTATGAATTGTACGATATACTACATGTTATTTTTGGTATTGAATAAATGCACACTACATCTTGTTCACTTTAATCTCCTTCAGCATTTGCCCGTTCTGCATTCCAATAACGATAAATCACGAGTTAATCATACGGTTTCAATTAAAATTGAATTTAAGTGGCGAATTGGTACGCGGCCAAATCGTCTCGCATGATGACAGCCTTGTTTTTCAGCTTGAGATTCGCCACGAATTCAAAGTTATTTAATATAATATATTAAAGTAGTAGGTATTAAGGAAGAGGAAAATTTTAAGTAAAAAGAAAATGTGGCCCCGTTTAATTAACACTAACACTAAACGTAATCGAAAAACTTTTTTATATTTTAAGAGATATAAATTAAACTTTTTATTCGTTCGAGATTAGATTAAAGTGGGCAAGTCAGTACGTCGACGCTTAGGTTAGTTTATCAATAATCATTTTTTTACTCCTTTCCTCTCTCTCTCTCGATATATATTACGTCGCGATGAGGAATAAATAATAATGCGCACACAATGGTAAAGCAAGCAAGCAAGCAAGCAAACGAGTAGTAAACTAGTTTATATCCGAGCGTACCGAACAAAATAAAATTTCTTATTTGGAAAAATTGAATTTATTTAAGGTGCGATAAGAGTTAATCCTGCTGGCTCGAAAGAAACGCGCAATTTTTATTAGGTAGATACATAAAGCAGGCGGGAAAGAAAAAAAACTATATCTACTCGCACACATATAGAAAGTTTCAATAGTTTTTCGAGCGAGTGGGAGATGGGAGTAAAAGAATGAGAAGTAGTATAGAGGAGCAGAAGAAACACAGAAAAAAAATCAACACGCAGCCAGCTCAACTCAAACGCAAAATGTCACTCGCTTCTACACGACTTGTTCAATTTATTGGCATTACTTGAAGCAGCAGATAACAAAGTGTATAAAACTTGAAAAATATTTTTATTACTAACCGTAATTTAAGTAAATATATACCTATATATATATATAGTAGTGCAATTTGCACTCACCAACAACAACCAACACTTGCAACGCCGACGGAATTTCTTATTTTCTATATGTGCACAAATTCACTATACTATAATATCTGTATGTGTTTCTTTTACAATTTCTCAACAAGCGGCGCGTCTGCCGCTCGACAACTCTAAAAAGCTGCCAGCTACAGTTGTAACATTTGCTGAAATGGCCAAACACGGGCGGGATGCTTTCGAGCTTTCGATAGGTGTAGTGATCGTATGCAAAATACAACCCCTAAAAAAGGTAAATAAAAAAGAAGTAGCGTCGTGCTTCATATAATTTTTTTAGGGTCGTGTTCAGCACTCAAAGCCGGCCTGCCTCTAAATGATCATCGCACACAAAAAGCCTAAAGCTCGTTAAATACGTGCTGCTACGCGCGGCGAAACACCGAACTAACAATACAATAATAAAACTATAAAAATTTACATTTTAAATTTCGATTTTTTTACGCACAATCCGATGAAATTTTCACACAAACTGCTTGATGCTAATGCAATTAAATCAATTTTTGCACCGATAGAAATTGTTTATTGCAAAGTGATAAATTCGTATTTGGCGCGCTTTATTGCAACGTAAGTCGATGCTTGCCTCCACTGAGCGCAGCAAGCTCGCTGCCATGATGGTTGCCAGTAAAGCGTGAACGTTGTTATGTCATTCGAGCCAATCGAATCGACCGGTTCGTTCAATATCGTCATGGCAACCGATCCACACCGCCCACTAGACAAGAATAGGCTGAATATCGTGCGTGCGTTGAAGCAGGATCGCACTCCGTCTAGATAAAGATGGTATGCGGTCATAAAGTCGCTCATTGGAGTACAAATAGTAAAAACTTTTACGATTTTTTAGTTGTTAAATACTGCTTATACGTTTTACTCCTAGATGTAGGTATAGGTCTCGGCCGTGCGCCAAAATGGGAATGAATTATCGCATTTTTAACGAAATAATCGGTTAAAATTGCACCGCACTCGATTCGGACGCGACACGCACTTGCACCGTCGAGCGCGCCATGGCCGGCGGCGCTCCGCATCGCACACACAATTTGGCCGCCGGTAATTTTTTCCTCAGACATATAATATATATATGCAAAGACGACGACAACAGAAACACGACTGATTTGTAAAATATATATTTTAATGCCGCAAAGAAAACTATAAAACAAATCCCTCCTACTACTTGTGCACATTATTTTTTTTAATTATACGTTGCGACCCACCCCCGAATGTCATAAAGTCCGTAGTATAGAAGCAAATAAAAAATTTCTTGTTTTGTAAAAATCCTTGCGGCGTTCGCGCTGCTAAAATTTCACACCGAATTCACGCCTCGATGCTCTCTTACAAAGTCGCTCTTACTCCGAGAACCCTCAAAAACTTAATTTTTCAGGAAAATTTAATTGCATTTAAAATTATTCGGGTTTTTACTCAAAACAACAAGAAAATAAAATTTTAAGTATTTTTATTATTTTTGTAAATTTTCAATTTTTTTGATTTTGGCATTATTTCTTCTTCTTGCGCAATGCGTACTTTATGCAAATAAGATATGTTGTCTAATTTAAATATTTCTAATTTTGCCCCCTTTGGCAAAAAAAGTTGAGCGCTAAAATTCGTAATAAAACAATTTATTTAGTTTTATACCGCCTCCGAATATTTTACAACCGGGATAATTTTCTCGGGGACCGGGCCGGCAAAAATTATACCATTTACACACACACAACAAAAAAAAACTTTCCGAGAAAAGGAAGGAAAGGATAAAAATATTTATGAAGTGCTGACCCACTTTCTAAACGAATTCCGCATCATGCACCCTCTTGTCAGGGCCCATTTTGTGCGCGGCGCTCGTATGCGATTGGCAGCAGCCAAAAACAACACAACAATAACAATAATATCATCAAAAAACGTCAAAGGGGGTATCGATCACGATGCACATTTTCACTACTTATCGGTAATATTGGTTAATTGAGCAAAATTGCCCCACGGTGTGTAAACAAAACAATTAACTTATAAATAGATGGAAGAGAAACAATGGGCAATGTGTGGTAATAATGCAAAAAAATATATAGTAAAACCTCGACATACGACCTTAATTCTTTCCAAATTCACTGCATTTTTTAATTAGAACTATTTGTTCATAGATTTGTTTTATATAATTGAATGATTTCAATCTAATTTTCCTTGTCAAAAGAAGTCATATATCAAATTGGACGTATAGCGAATGGATGTATGTCGAAGTTCCACTGTATATCCTACATGCGACCTTAATTCGTTCCAAATGTTTGGACATATATCAAATTCACTTGATTTTTTAATTAGAACTAATTGTTCACAGATTTGTTCATATAACTGAATCATTTCAGTATATCCAAGTAAATTTTCTTGTCCAAAAGAAGTTATATATCAAATTGGACGTAAAACAAATGGACGTATGTCGAAGTTCCACTGTATATCTATATATCTATAGTCATTATGTGGAAAATTTGGTAAAACAAACACGAGTAATTAATCCAAAGAAAAATATACAGTGGAACCTCGACATACGACCGTAATTCGTTTCAAATGTTTAAACGTATATCAAAATTCACTGGATTTTTTAATTACTATTTGTTTATATAATTGCATCATTTTATCGATTTAAAGATGTATTTAAGTAAATTTTCCATGTCAAAACAGGTCTTAGGTATATCAAATTGGACGTATAACGAATAGACGCATGTCGAGATCCGGCTGTATATTCATCATGTGGAAAATTTGGTAAGGCTAAAGCGAGTGATTAATCCAAATAATTTATGACTAACCCGTTAAGAAATTGTTATTTTGACACCAAAAATATTTTTATCATCTATCAAAGCATGAACTTTGCCGATAAACTCTTCCTTATGATGTGCGAGCCGCGCGGCCGACGATTTCACTCCAAAAACACCAAATATTGTTCTACAAAAGCGATTAAAATTTAATTTTCTCAATCGGAATATAGTTAATATTCAACTATAACCTTCTTGAACTCGCTTATTGAATTTAATGTTGCCACCAGCATCGAATAATCGCGCGGCGCGAAAAAAAGCTTATCTCTTATCAGAAAAAAAATGTGTCGATGCGAAATTTATTTATTTGATGTTCGGCTTGCGTGCGACAAAAATGCAAATTAATTTGAATTTGTTATGCAAAATAAATGGTTATTTATCGTTTTGTCTGAATTTTACGCTTAGAACATAAATTATTCTATTAGCGAGTACTAACATTTACATTTAGCGTTCTCGTCTTTTTTTTTCTCTCCACTTCTTCGTCTTCTTTGGTTTTTGCGCGATGAAGTTGTAATGTAATAACACACACAATGAAAGTGAGGAATTGAAGAGAGTGACATTGATGATAATTGCATGCCCCGGCGAGAATATGAAAATCGCACACACGCGCGACGAAAAAAGAATGCGAATTAATTTCGAGCAAATATTTTCGTAGGTTGATTAACAATGGTGATTCATTTGAATGATAAATGATTTTTTTCTGGAATTTTCACTTTACATTTACTATGCCTACATCAGTTTCATTTTTTTTATAATTATTTAGATGATAACGCTACATTTTCTACAAGTTTATAAAAACGGTGGCGTTGAAAAATAAAATTACTGAATTATACGCATTATATAAGACGCATTTTTCTTCTTTAAAAAGTTGCCTTCAAAATTCAAGGAGGTCTTATACTCAAAATTACGTGACACAAAATGTGGTTTATTAAACTACAGTAAAACTTATCTAAGTTGGACGCGTTGGTTCCTTGGAAAATTGTCCGGTTTAATAAATTTTCAGATTTTTATTAATAGGTAGGAATTTGAATTGAAATCCAACTTTTCCTACTTTGTACATTATTAATAAAAAATCTACAGAGTTTGATAAAAAAAATTTCGCCTGTCTAAAAAATGGTCATATACCTACATAATTAAAGGACTAGTAAAAAAGAACTAAAATAATGAGGAAAAAGACTAAATGTTTTAATAGTGAATTAAATGCAAAATAGCCAAAACTACATAATAGATAATTTAATAGTTTTGGAATCTGCTGTGACTCAATCATACAACTGTGGTAAGTGCTTTTGATGGTAAATTTGTTTGATATGATTTCCTTAAAAGGTCTGTCCACAGATGTTACTATTTTACAAAATTTTAATTCGAAATTGGGAGTAAAATTATGTGAAAACTTAGTTTTTAGATTTAATGTATCCCAATTATAAAATAGGTACACTTAGGATATCAAAATTTTATTATTTTGTTCATAGATAATTTTCGTATTCACTAGTCACGAATTTTATGTCTGGATTTTGATTTTCTTTTGAACATCTACATATTACTATATTTCAATTTGGAATTGTGAATAAAGTTGTAGACAAAATTGGTACTTAACTTAAATGCGACCCAATTAAATAAGGGCAATTTTTATTCTATCTGGTTTTAATTTCTTTTAGCTAGCAATGTGAAAGGGAAAACTAGTTTTAGCAAATAAAGTTTGCTTTAGGGATTTTTAAGAACAAAATTTAAGATTTTAAACCAATTCCCTAATTTGATAATTATAAACCACTTAGGCTGCTAAGTATATAATTCTTAATTATCCTATTTGACCCCTCGGGAAAGCCTTAAAAGCCCTTAACTACAAATTAGGTTTTTGGATACATAAATTTTGATGTAAACGGTCAGAAAATCTTTACTACTGTCCAATTTTTTTGTTGAATGGTGAAATTTTATTTATAGTTTTGGAAATCTCTACAGATTTTTAAATATTTCTAAACATGGACATAATCTCTACTCCAAGGTTTTTGCAATTTTCCCTGATTAACGAATTAATAAAGGTTACTTTTTTCTCTCCTTACAGCATGAAATCCCTTGAGGCAAAACGCGATAATAAGCCAAACTAAGCTAGACAAAATAGCGTCAACATTAATTGATAAAAGCCTGTAGGCCAGGAGTAATTATTTTATAACCACCAATACTATAATGTATTTTGATTGTACCTATTTTACTGTAAATAAATTTTATAACAAACTTGAACATAAATCGGTGATATTGCTTTGATTTTTGTCACATTTTAATAACAAATCTTAAGTACAGTTTTGATTTTTTATTTGTTTAATAAAAATCAATAATTATATATGCAAATATTAAAATGATATTAAATTTCATCTGTGATTTTTATAAAATATTTTAAAAACTTTATAAAATATTTCTTGTTTGTGACAATATGATAATTGCGGTAAATAGCTTCTCCAGTAGGTAATTGATTACATGGAAAATGATAATTTTTGTTACTTTGTATCAATTGATTGATAAATTATAATTTATAATTAAAAAAAATTTAATTACGTACCTATTATCATAAAAAACGCTAATTACGCAAAATAATTAAACATTAGGTATGTTAGATATATTTTGCATGCACTTAGTTTTAATTACTAGCTACCCACCAGGCAAAAATTGTTCATTAAAAATTTATATATTATATATTTTTCCTATACATTGATAAATATTTTTCTTGTGAAATTTAAACAGCATTCAATATATGAGTAAAAATTGCGCAATGGCAACGAGTCGGTTTTAATTGAATCACTCATCGATCTTATCTATCGAATTTTATGCTGCGATAGATGTTGAAAATCGCCGCGATTTGGTCTATTTCATCACATTTGATGTTTTGACGCAAAGCATTGTGCAATGAATGATTGATGATATATTGCTTGTAGTGAGCGAAAAATACCTAATCGTAAGCCCCAACCCCATAATCAGAGTGTCTCGGTACAGAATTTACGGCTAATGCTACGATTTGAAGTATTTCATAATACGTGATGTTTTGACGCAAAGCATTGTGCAATGATTGACGATATATAGCTTGCGCCGAGCGAAAAATACCTAATTGGGAGCACAAACCGCACATAGATATCGATGTGCAAAAATAATAATTAATCCGAATGTCTCGGTGCATAATTTTCGGCTAATGCTAAGATTTGGAGTAATTAATGACATTTGATTATGGTTTTGACGCAAAGCAAAGCATTGTGCAATGATTGACAATATATTGCTTGTACTGACCGAAAAATACCTAATCAGAAGCACCAACCCCATAATCAGAGTATCTCGGTACAGAATTTACGGCTAATGCTACGATTTGGACAATTTCATAACACGTGATGTTTTGACGCAAAGCATTGTGCAATCATTGACGATATATAGCTTGCCCCGAGCGAAAAATACCTAATTGGGAGCACAAACCGCATATACCTAGATATCGATGTGCAAAAATAATAATTAATCCGAATGTCTCAGTGCATAATTTGAGGCTAATGCTAAGATTTGGAGTAATTCATGACATTTGATTATGGTTTTGACGTAAAGCAAAGCAATGTGCAATGATTGACAAAAATACCTAATCGGGAGCATCACTCCATAGATACTGATGTGCAAAAATAATAATTAATCGAAATGTCTCGATGCATAATTTGCATCACATTTGATGTTTAGAGGCAAAGCATTGTGCAACGATTGACAACGACATAGCTCTGGCTGTTCGAAAAATAGCTAATGGGGAACACCAAACCCATGTGCAAAAATATAATTAATCGCGTTGCACAATTTACGGCTAATTACAATATATGCAATTAACGTGGCAGCGCAAACAATAAGTGGGCATCATGATGATGATAATAGCTTTTTTTCTTTTTGTTTCTTCTTCTTCTTATTCCTTCGTTCGTCGAGCGTGCAACAAACAGGTAACAAACTTGCGCTCTCGCCTGGCATGTCAAGTGGTGTAAGATTACACACACAGGCGATTTTTTGCGCGCTGCTCGAATGATTGTAAATATGAGCGAGGCGAGAGGCGAAACCTCTCGCAGAGTATATGTGATGAAGAAGAAGAAGAAGAAGAAAAAAACGGCAAACGAATGCCTCGAATAACAACGCGCATACACATACACATACAAACACACACACTTGTAATGTAAATCAATGTTACTTTACTCGCTTTCCACTTAATATGGCCGATGTTTATTCGAATTCCTCGACTAGCACAGAATTTGAATAGAAATTGGTTTTTCGAGTGAGATGATCTTGCGCGCTGAGATGATGCTCCGCATGCTTCCATCATTAAATCTAAGTTATAATAAATCACCGATTGAGTTGTTGCACGTTTTAGCTGCGGAAAACGTGGATTTTTTTGCCTGATAATTACATTTTCGTATATATAAAACGTATCCCAATTTAAATTACTTGTTTATTGTTTACCAGTCATCTTACTGCAAATTTTTCATATTGTCGCAAACAGTTGTAAATAAACGGTTACTAGTTGATCAACAGAATAATTAAATATGTTTTATGCGCTATTTTCAAAATTTATTAAAATCAACATCGATAATCATTTCTTGTTTTCTTTAATACGCACAAACAAATAATTTTTGATTTTATAAGGTTCAATTATAAACCACTTTTCTTATTTTTCAAATAACTTTACTTATTTCAACATACAACAACATTAAAATTTAATCAGGTTTGCGCACAGATTTCAGATTTTTTTTAAATATCTCTGTACTTGTAAAATAATTAAATGTTGTCACTGAAAAACCGCTCTTGTGTGGTTTTATGACATTCACCTGATTCAAACTCACAATTTCTTGTAAAAGTTTTAAAAATACACAAATTTGCACGAATTTCTAGGATATTTTTCATCTAATAGTCGTATTATATTATAAATTTTCCATAAAACTATACCTACTCAGAATTTAAACTTAAAATTAGGTGAAATGTAACTTGTGTCAAAAAATAATTAAATTTTGTTATAGTATGTGCTGCATTTAATTTATAAAATAATATTGCTTCCAAAGTTTACCAAAATCTTATTATATGTTAAACATTTGTAATTAAAAATTAGTGACATATAAAAAAAATATGCATACATTTCAATGAAAGTATCGTATCAATAATTAGAATAATAAAATTTTGCCATAAAATAGTTACTATTTAATTTAAAAAAAACTTCTAGTTTTCCACAATTTCAATAAAACCTCCAGTACACTGTCTATATATGCTTACACTTCTAAGAAAGTCGATAAAATTTCCTTATAAAATCAACTTTGAATAAAATAATCGCTTACAGCTTATTTGTTGCCTTTATATCTGCAGATTGCAGATTAAAATTACCATCTAAATGCCATACGCTTATTATTTTATTATCTGCATTTAATTCAAAAGTTTATTTTTTCATAAAAATATATAAGAATATGCAAAATAAATTAATGACATGGTTTGCTAAACACTTAATTCTTTGACTTATTTTGTAGGTATCACGTTTGATCATTCAAAATTTTTGTTATAAACTTTTTTTGTGCTTTGCCCCAACATGTTACTACGATTTTCTTTTGATTTTTCTTGGATTTTGTCATTTTTCATCAAAATCGTTCGAAAAACCTGAAGAAAGAAGTCTCTTTCGATTTTTGAGCGATTATATTGAAATTCTATAAAAAACTTGATGGAAAATGCCAAACAACGCCTTTATCAGTAAAAAAAAATAATGACAATCTATTTTTTAAAGTAACTATCTATAATACAAGGAGGTAAGTAAGAAACAATATTAATTTTTGTACAACTCTGCATCAAGCTTGGTCTGGCGGATAGAGGAAATTTTAATCGAACGCCGTAAATCATCCTCACAGCAATAAAAAAAGAGCAGCTAATTACCGACGTATGTACCTACTTACTAACAATTCATTTAGATTCTCTTCTTCGTTTACTCAGCCAAAAAATTCCCGCCAGCCGCTTTTGATTTACTACAACGAACGCGATTTTTTTAACGCGAACGCAATTAAGCGTTCCGGGCAATTAATTTAATTTTGTGTTGAAATAAATATTGCTCAAATATTTAACAATGCAAAACAAATTACATACCCGACGCGCACTCGCTTGAAAAATCATCCACATATATATATATGGTATATATATATATATATAATCTAATCGTTTTCTTAGTCGCCGATCAATTTGCATATTTCAGACGTCGGCGACTTTCAGAAATTGCTCGCGTAGCTATACCATAGGTAATTATTTAAAAAAAAACCTTCAAGCTTTCGAATCGCGTATGTAAATCGAATTAATTATTTAATAATTTTAATTCAATGCCTTTGAAAGTGAGATCAATTTGTTAGATTAATGCGATTCAAAGGTGTTTGCCTCCAAATTTGCACAAACAACTACAGTTTTTTTTGCTATACGAATTGCGCAAACGCACGCAAAAAATATGCTTTGAATTTTATATTTTTTTACGATCGCAAATCCCACAACAATTAAATAATGTAAATTTTTTTTTATATTGATAAGACAGCGCGCGTCCGGGCCGTATGGGTACCGTCTCCTCGTTTAATTTCATTCAAATCGGTTTATCAATGCGCATAAATCGCGCCCCTTTTTTGCGCTGCTGCCCGGCGTCTAGACTTTCTAAAATGCGCACACGGCATGGCATGTGGCATGCTAAAGAGGAGAGACACCACCATGATGTGGTTTGCAGGGTGCGCGGGGGCTTGGCCTACTTTTTCGGGTAAAAATTTGAATAGATTTAAATGGACAATGAGGCGCATGTAGTAGAAAAAAAGAGAAATCGGGAACGTTAAGGGTTGTTTGGTATCTCGTTTGCATTTTTAGTCGAACGTGAATATTTACTTTAACCACATCGTAGTACTACACGAAAAGGTCGGTAAGTTGAAACTTGACCAAAAAAAAATTAGAAATTTTACTATACTACTAGATATTTACAACTTACAAGATTTTCAACGGTTAGGTAATAGACCTAACAGAAATTGTTATAAAAATGTTTAAAAGAATTCCTACAAGGATTTATGAATTTATCAATAAATTACAATTCAATGTCAAGATTTACGTGCTTATATAGTTTATCAAAATACTTCTTTTTTGATTCTTTATAAATATTGAAAGATTGCAAGACTTTTAATTTTCTAATTTAAAATTAAACTCTAATATCATTCACATATTAAAAACTATCAATTGCGCTTTAAATTTCTTATAAACATTAACATTTCAAAATCAATGTGTTCTTAATGTATTTAAAAAGCTTTGCAAGGTAAAAAATATTCATATTTTAAGTATTATTTCTATCTAAGCATTACTCATTGCTTCTAATTCTTAAATATTTAAAATAATATCCACTATTTTTATATTTAAATGTGAAATATTTAAAAATCATATAAGCAAGGAGCAAAACACCCAAATTTTAATCCAATATTTTGTTCCTCTATCAAAAATACCAACTTTGCTTTCCTAGATCTACATTTTTTATCGAAAATTTCGAAAACATTTAAGCTTTATATGCGAAAGATTGTGAAACTTAGTATCTATTATAAAAATAACCATAAATCTGATAAGAATTATTAGAATAAGGGGAAGAAAAGCTCATTTTCCTCCAATATTTCGTTACACAAAGCTTGCAAATAAGTTTTAATGTTTAGGTATATAAAATTTAAAATTGACACACTGTTTTATCCCGAATTATAATGCATCTATATTAAAGACTATTTATACGTTAACTTTACATCTAAAAAAGCCATTAATTTAATAAGAAATGTAAAGTAGAGGGCAAGAAATTCTTTGAATTATGTTTTATGTCGAGTTACAACGACAATTATTTGAAAAATATTGTTTTGAGCTCCAAATATTGTAGAAATATTAGAGATTAACTAAAAGTTTGAAATCCTAGGCCAATTATAAATTGTTGTGGACGAAAATTAAGATTTAATAATAAATATATTTAACTTATTCCATTCACAATTTACGATTTTGTTGACAATTATTTGCAAATCTTGTTAACATTTTCAATTTATTTAAAGCGATGCAGGAAAAAACTGTTCGATTCGATTTTGCATTGATTGATTGACGCTGTCGCCGATTTAATTTTATGCAAACATTTTTACAGCTTGCGAAAAATTATAAATTTAAATTAAAGGTGTACGAATAGATATATCGGTGGATGTGTGTACATATGCGCGGTTGTTGTTATTCGGTTATTTTATTTTTTGTCGCTCGCGTCCCGATAATGTTTTGCTAAAATTTATGCCATGTTGTGCAAATTAGATTTTTTTTTGAAAAGTAACATTTAATGCAAATGACATGTAAATTTTGCGAAACATTTTTGTGCCATTATCAATCTGCTTGTTTTACCGCTCGGTCAATTAAAATTATGCTAATTGAACGAAGCGAATTTCTATAAATTCCACATCGCCAAAAAAAGGACATTGCGAAAAGATGGCCAACTACCTAGTAGATGGCATTCAAGCTTTCGCGATTGTGAATTTTGCATCATCAAGTAAATATAATTCGTTGATAGATAAATATGTAACCACCTATCTATTAGAATTTGAAAAGAATTGTTTTTATCGGAAGTTTACAAATAAAATTTTTAAGTTGTCTTCGTATTTACAATTTAGGTAATTAATTAATTTCTATAAATTATACCGCACGTTGTCGCAAAAAAATATTGCGCAAAAAGCTACCATCTACCTAGAAGGCATTCAAGCGATTGTGAATTTTTCATCATGAACAACCAAGCAAAGAGTAAATATAATTTGATTTGATAAGTAAATGGAATAAAATTGTTTGTTTCGGAAGTTAATAAATAAAAGTTTTAAATTGTCTTCATATTTGCAATTTAGGTAATTAATTAATTTCCTAAATTATACCGCACGTTGTCTCAAAAAAAATATTGTACAAAAAACTACCAACTACCTAGATGGCATTCAAGCGATTGTGAATTTCTCATCATGAACAAGCAAGCAAAGAGTAAATATAATTCGATTTGATAGGTAAATGGAATAAAATTGTTTGTTTCGGAAGTTTACAAATAACATTTTTAAATTGTTTTCGTGTTTGCAATTTAGGTAATTAATTTATTGATTATTTTGTTTGTCGGGGCAATAAATATAGACGCACTAAAAAACGTATGTTATCAACCTCAATGCGCGCGATTGCATTTTCGTAAAAACGCGGAAAATTGTACAACAACAATATTATCATATACGTTTGTTTTGAGAAACATTAAGATAGTGTATACTACAATAATTTTAATTTTTTTTTTGTAGATATAGTAGTTTTTACTAGTGCTTTGCAAAAATTTATGATTAATATTTTTCCAAAAAAAAGTCTAATTATAATAAATCATGAAAAATAATAAATAAGTAAACTGTTTTGACATTGTTTTCGGAGATTATTATGAAAAATTGAACCAAATATTTTAACAATTTGTTTTTCTAAAAAAATGTTAAAGATCTTATCAAATAGTAACAGACTGACAAATGTAAATTTATATTTATTTAAAACAGCAGATAAAATCTTAACCTAATGAAAAAAATTAGAGAACAATTATCAAACTCTTTTTGATTATGAATATTTCAACAAACTATGTTTGCTTTGAAAAATGTTCAATACATTAAATATTTCTATTGATTTGCCAATTTGAAATTCTGAATAATCTGTTATTAATTTATTTTCTTATAAATATGATAAAGATCTAATCAAATGGTAACAGACTAACAACTGTAAATTTATTTCCATTTAAAATAGCTGATAAAATCTTAAACAAAATAGACAAAATTAGAAAATAATTACCTAACGAATTCGAAAGAATTTTAATTCGGTATTGAATAAATAATGTAGATAAGTGATAAAGAATAATGTATGTATGTATAATGCATATTCTAAATTATAATTTTGTTGTTTAATAATTTGCACATCAAATTTGTTTAATTTTTTATAAAAAATGATAAGTAATATTATACATTATTAAATAATTAGAGAGTAAAAACACAAATGGAGTATATTAAATCAATATTCTTCGCTAAAATATCAAAAAATATTAGGTCTATAGCAAAAATTTGTAATCATCAATAATTTGATATGAAATTTAATAAATAAATGATAATTATCTTAGTAAATAAATCCTTATAAATAAAAAAGTACTGCATACTTTCATTTCTTCAATGTTTAATGTTTCACAAATTTAGAAAAAATTATTGAATCGAATTTGAAGAGAAATAAGATTTCATATTTATAATAATAAAAAATGTTGTGCGCGTGCAACTAAAATCTTGATCTAATCAGCCTATTAAATATATTATAAATATTTAGAATTTAAAATAGGAATGTATAGATTTATATTATAAAAATGTAAATAAAATGCAAATACAAGTGGGTGTTTTAAAAATAATAAGTGTACTTATGCAATAATAAATTAAAGTTCACGTTTCTATAGAAAAATATGAACGTCAAAAAGTCGTGTTCTAATGATCTCAGTATTATAGTAAATAAAATATAAATGTTTAACAATTCCTAGATAAATACACTGATTACTTTCAATGGCAGAAAATTAATGGAATGGAATTTTAATTAATCGATATTTAACATAACTAAATAGTAAATGTGTATGGTGAAACAACAACAATTGTTCATCCGAAATTGCAATATGCACAAAAAATGCGCCATCGTCACATCGAATCGATCCTAATTGCCTTTGCCAGCAAACCGAACGAACGAACGAAAAAAAGCAAAACAATTTCGTTTGATTCCCAGCTACCGGCACGAAACGATCAAGATGGCCGACATTTTATTTCCAAAGCGGGCCAGCACACACACACACGTCTATACATATACACTTACACAAACACCCGGAGAAAAAACGCCATCCTGCCATACGGCTTGGTCTATGTGTAAGTGTGTGTGTGTATAGATGCGGGGTGGAAGAATTTAGGGGTGGCTGCCGCATCGATCTCGACCCCCATATCATTTTAACGCAACCCGACACAACGCACAATCGTATAGACGTCTGGGCGTCCCCATACAAACACATCGTTTTCAATTAGCAATCATCAACAACAAGCGCGCTTGTTGTTTATTAAACGACAATTACACACGGACGCATAATAAATAAATTAATAAAAAGTCATCGGTGTTGAGCGTGCAACAACAACAACAACAACAACAACAACAACAAGAAAAAGTGAATGTTTTTAAAATGTTCCACACATTTTTTCTTACTTCGTATTTCGTGCGGATGATGGCACATTGATCGACACCTCGCGCGCCGCGACTCGGACACCTACCCACCCATCCATCATCGGCACCCATCAACCACCACCCCCGGGAGACAAGCGAGGTATGTACTTACACTACGTGCCAGTGCAGTAATATTAATTAAGCAAGCGGGTATTCGGGATTAAGATTCGCCGTGCGTGGCGGCGTTCTACCAGCGGATAATTCGCGCGGCGTGAATGAATTTTTATGGCTTTATGGCACCATTGTCTTAATGGAATACAATGTTCAATAATTAGCATACGTTTGTGTGCCGATTCGCATGAGCGATTAGGTCTCGTCTAGTAGTAGTTGCGTGCTGTTGGTGTGTCGAGACGACGAAGGGTTTGAAGCAACAAGCGTTTACAACACATAGAATGTGTGTGAGTATGTGTAGGTATATGTGCGTTTCGAAAGCCCGTCCGAAAGAGTGATTTTGTGTTGGTGTATGTGTGTGTGTGTGCGTATGTGTAATTAGTTGATTTTTTGTGTGTGGAAATATGTGGGTTAGGTTGCTCACCTCTTTGAGTTGCCCGCGGCTGTCGAACACGACTAATGACTGTCACAGCACCGGCACCCTACACTCGTCGGGTTATACCTATAGGTATATGGCATGCGGATTGCATATAGCATATAGGAGGGGCCCAGCGCAGTCGTATACATCTTAGTGTTATGGCCGCTACTCACATTGGAAGATAGGCCATCAAGCATGTCGTATACCGCACAGCGAGCTTGGCGATTGTAAAACTTTTAGGACACTTTGCGAACCCCCCATCGGCTGGCGTCGTGTGCACGTTTCGAGCGAAATACGCTTCTAATATCCGGACGGTCGGCTAGCGCCATCGCGCACACACACTCTCCTACGCGAAAAACCCTCTTTTTCCATCACTCGTAAATCGTCAAACATCCCTCGAAGGCAGCAGCAGCGCGGCGCACAAACACATACACCACCACACCGAACCAACCCCCCCTTTATACAGCGAAAAAACATACAACTGCCATTTTTCAGCGCACATAACGCCGAACGCTCTCTTACTTTAATTATCCAACCGAGACTGTGCCGGCAGATGATCATCCCTTCAGAGAGAACAACTCTGCAAGAATTTGCTTATCTTCATTGCGGAGATTCTCTCATAAAAAAAAACGAACAAGAAGCAGCAACAAACATGAACAGCAGCAGTGCAACGAAAAATGCAAACTATGCTTTTCCAACTGCTTGCCTTGCTTACATTACATTGTAAAAGCAAACCATTATTTATCATTCGATCAATCAATTGCGCATCTAATTTACGATTAGATGCACGCCGAACGCCAAAGTCTCATTTCTGTGAAAGCTTCCCGTTTTATACGTGCACTATACCGCCGCCCGCATTTCTACGCAACCGCAAACGCAAATTTAATCTTGGAAAATACATCACGATTAATAAATAACATTCGTATATACTATAGGTATTATACAATAATATTTACAACGAGCCAAGCGATTAAAGAAACGGAAAATAAACATATGCAATTTGCAATTCGCAAATCGTGCTGCCACCAAAACAGTTTTGTTTCATTTTATTGCACAAACACGGCGATTAGTAGTCGGGTTCGACAAATAAATTTATGATATTATAAACAATAATACGAGATTTGGGATTTTTCCGCACGACGAATCGAGGGGCTGAAAGTCAAGCCGAGCATAATGTATATCATCGCAGCAACCAACACACATACACACACACACACATATATATACACTAACATCTATCTACAAGCCGAAAGATAATCCGCTTAGTCTTTCCAGACACTATAAAAACTCCCCGAAACAGGCGAAACCATCATATAATGTATACTATATACGAATGCACGGCTACCAATGGCTGATGCTTTTGTTATTTCCACCAGAAACAACATAATTTATTAATACGGCACACATTGTTGCAAAACGATAAATTAATTTTTAC